>NMXI01000065.1:0-175957 GCA_002851675.1 Verticillium nubilum
AGAGAGGGATTTTGTCGGCAATCGGGTGCCCGAAGATATGATCGCGGCGGAGGGGAGGCTGCAGGCGCTGAGCGACGTGACGGTGAGGGATGCTGATTGTTGGGACTGGCCAGGGGAGAATTGAAGTCGACAGGTTCGACGTTTCAGACACGGTCACGAAACTGCCCTGCTGTGGGGAAAAGACACGAATTCGACACGGCATCACGGGTTTCGTCACGTGACCAGATTTCGGGACGTGAGTTTCGGGGCGGGGCAGAAGTCCTTTCGTCTCTTCGCTTCGCTTCGTTCCTCAAGGCATTGAGGCAAGACGCGTTCACGACCAAGGCGCTGTCTTTCTCGGGGTAGGTGGGCATTTCTCAGACATCTAGCAGCAAGATAGAGGCCTGACGGCTAGTACTCGAAGGCAGTATGATTCGCCTCTATTTGAAGCTTCCAATCTTACGCGCACCCTCCCTCGAGGTCTCCAAGCTTCCATGCCGTCCGTAACGGTGTCAGATAAGATAAGCGACGGTGTCCCCGTATTTTTCGTCGACCTCTCCATCTCGTTCTCGGCACCCAGACTCCAGCGTACCAGCACCGTCGGGAATCAAGGAAATCTCCGCTAGCCATGCTTGTGCCCCCTAGATTACCCCCCCACTCTGCCAAACAGCCCCCTATCCTGCCCTTCCGCATTCCTGCATCCAGGTAAGGAGCGCGCGTTGTCAGAGACAAAAAAAGGTACTCGGCACGGCGCCTTCCTACCCCTGAAATCAAGTACCTACGTAATTGGCACGTACCATCCATCGCTGGGCTGAACATTCGTATTTGTCCACTGTCGCTCGACTCAGTCTCCCGTAAAGCCCAACTGGGTCGACCACTTTCTCCGCCGTCTCCCCTACATCTCCAGGGAGGACACTTGTACCACCCCATCGACTTTCGTTCTTTCCATCCTTCAACCATCCATTCGAGATCAACGACTTTCGACTTTTACGTTTTTCCTAATCCATCGTGTTGAAGTCCGTCACCATGGTGGCAGGCTCAGCGCGCTACGTGCGATACATCCTCTTCGCCTTCTTCGTAAGTGATCCCCGATCGACCAAACCCGGCCACGCGTCCGTAGTCTTCAGCACACGAAGCACTTGACACGATGCGACTGGTTTTGTCTATGCAATCGCTAACAACTTGAGATCAGGGCCTCGCCATTGTCTACTTCATCACCCACTCGAGCTACGAGGGCGTTCGTCTTCAAGATGGCACCTTTTCCGGCACTGCGCCAGTAGGTGGCCAACCTGCGGCACCCGCAGCTGGGGAGAAGCAGGACGCTGCCCCTGTTATACCCATCAAGCCCGTAACGCCGCTTGCTGAGCGACCGGCGATTGTCAACGACTATGATCCCAAGGAGTTCCCAATGGCCATGACCCCAGGCGACGCCGGCTGGAACGACATTGTCGGGACTGCCCCGGGCCCCCGAGTCAACGCCACCTTCGTGACTCTCGCGAGAAACAGCGACGTATGGGACATCGCCCGCTCCATTCGCCAGGTTGAGGACCGCTTCAACCGCCGCTACAACTACGACTGGGTCTTCCTTAATGACAAGCCTTTTGACGAGACATTCAAAAAGGTGACCACGTCCCTCGTCTCCGGAAAGACCCACTACGGCGAGATCCCCAAGGAGCACTGGTCTTTCCCTGAGTGGATTGACCAGGACAAGGCCAAGAAGGTGCGCGAAGATATGGCTCAGCGCAAGATCATCTATGGTGATTCCGTCAGCTACCGCCACATGTGCCGTTTCGAATCTGGCTTTTTCTTCCGCCAGGAACTCATGATGAATTATGAGTACTACTGGCGAGTTGAGCCCTCCATTGAGCTCTTCTGCGATATCCACTACGACCCCTTCCGTGTTATGAAGGAGAACAACCGGAAGTACAGTTTCGTCCTGAGCCTGTACGAGTACAAAGAGACCATCACCACGCTCTGGGACTCGACCAAGAAATTCATCAAGAACCATCCCGAGCACATTGCCGCCGATAACTCCATGGGATTCTTGAGTGACGACAATGGCGACACCTACAATAACTGCCACTTCGTAAGTGTCCAATGATGCCAGGTCTTGTGTCTTTCGGAATACTCATTTCTTTCTAGTGGTCCAACTTCGAGATCGGTAACCTTAACTGGCTTCGGTCCAAGGCCTACATTGACTACTTTGAGTCTCTTGACAAAGACGGTGGCTTCTTCTACGAGCGCTGGGGCGATGCTCCTGTCCACTCCATCGCCGCCGGCCTCTTGCTTCCCAAGGATGAGATTCACTTCTTCAACGACATCGCATACTACCATGTTCCCTTCACTCACTGCCCCACTGGCGAGAAGACTCGCCAGGATCTCCGCTGCCACTGCAACCCCAAGGACAACTTTGACTGGAAGGGCTACTCTTGTAAGTCTTGGCTGAATTGCAGTACGCCAGTATCGAATGCTAACACGTCCCAGGCACGAGCCGCTATTTCGAGATCAACCAGATGGAGAAGCCTGAGGGCTATGAGAACCAGAAGGATTAAAAACCGTGGAAGCAGAAGGGAGTTAGACTAGTTGTACGAAAGGTTTCAAGATCATGATTCTTGGGGTTCCACCACCCAGACCAGTCCAAACTTGGTGGGTTGAGAAAAGGGTGTGCGGAATAGGGGTGCTTCACCGTGGAACGGCGTCAAGGCTTTCATTTTTTTGCGGGTTTGGACATTTGCTCTTTTGCCATTGCAACAGAAAATGCCATCTGGGATCGAACCATTTGTTTGCCACGCCTATTTGTGGATTGTTTTACAATAAAGTACACCAGTTCCAAGCTTGTGTATCGTGTTAACAGGTACACCGTACCTTGAATGCCCCCTCTCCGTCGAAACGGTCCTTTTTTCTACTCAACCAACAGTTGCCTTCTTCGGCCTGGGTGTGCCGTACTTGCTGCGACTACTGGCACGGTTTCCGACACCACCAAGATCCAAGGAGCCACGCACGAGGTGGTACCGCACACCGGGACAATCCTGGCTTCTTCCACCACGGACGAGAACAACGCTGTGCTGCTGAATGTTGTGTCCCTCGCCGGGAATATAGGCAGTGACCTGCCGGCCATTCGAGAGACGTACACGAGCGGTCTTGCGCTGGCCCGAGTTGGGCTTCTTGGGGCGCATGATGCCGACCTTGATGCAAACGCCTTTCAGCGCGGGGGCCTCGATATCTGCGAGAGCGGGAGAGACGGCGTGACGGGCACGCTTGCCCTTGCGGCAGCCCTATGATTTTTGTGAGCTTCCGCCAAAAGGAATAGAAGGAGCGTGACGAACCCGCATGACCTGTCCTATCGTCGCATTCTGAATAGGTGTTGAAGAGAACTTCCTGGCTTGAAAGGCTGGCCTAGCGAGGAGCGAGATGGGGGAGATAGGCGCGACGAACTGCGGCCTACGTAGAGATGGCACCAAAAGGCGGCTGAAAAGGGAGCTCGCCATCGTGGATGCTGGCACTGGCGAATTGGTCGCTTTCGATGCCTAAAGCGATGGTCGCGAGCTTCACGGTCCTCCTCGATCCTAATCCTCCAAACTCGTATACTTACGTAACATCACGTGACGAGTTTCCCCTTGTGCCATCACATGTCGAGTCAGCATAATCATATCCGGATAAACGCCGGATTTAGTGCCCACCGGCTTGCCCAGCCATCCGTGCTACAGGGATGGATATCCTCGGCTGAAGACGTCGATTGCCCCAAGGCATGGGGCGGCATTGAAGGCGCCCTCGGTGTTCGAGATGACCTGTTAGACTTTGTCCCTCCATCCATCTTTCAGTACCGCCTCTATCTCGTCCCAAACACTCCCCCCTCGTTTGAAAATCGCCTCTCCCACCATTTGACGACTTTACTTCCAAGATCATACTCGCAATCATTCCAACCAAGAAGTACCGAGGCTCACAATGTCTTCACTTACACGGGTCGTTCGCCCCGCCATGCGGAGGAGTCGCGGCGTCATGGCGATGGCTGCTGGGAGGAATAGCGCGTTAACGAAGACAGCGACGCCTTTTATTCAGCAGTAGGTGTCTTGGGCGTCCCTCAATTGCATTGTCTGCTTACACATCTGTAGATCCGCAAAGCCCCTGTCTACGACGTCACGCCGGCAAAATGCCGACGCCTTCGACATCACCGATATCCCGCCCACCCCCATTACACACTTCTCTGAGCTGGAGCTGGCCATGGCCGAGTCCGTCAACAAGTTCGCCAATGAGGTCATCGGCCCCAAGGTTCGTGAGATGGATGAGGCTGAGAAAATGGACCCTACCGTGGTCGAGCAGCTCTTCGAGCAAGGTCTCATGGGCATTGAGATCCCCGAGGAATTCGGTGGCACAGGCGCCAACTTCACATCCGCCGTCATTGGCATCGAGGAGCTGGCTCGCGTGGACCCCAGCGTCAGCGTCATGGTCGACGTTCACAACACCCTCGTCAACACAGCCATCATCAAGTACGGCTCGCAGGCCCTGAAGAAGAAGTTCCTGCCCAAGCTCGCCACCAACACCGTCGGCAGCTTCTGTCTGAGTGAGCCCGTCAGCGGCTCCGATGCTTTCGCCATGGCCACCAAGGCGACTGAGACTACGGATGGATACACCATCAACGGTGGCAAGATGTGGATCACCAACTCGATGGAGGCCGACTTCTTCATTGTCTTCGCCAACCTGGACCACAGCAAAGGTTACAAGGGCATCACGGCGTTCATTGTGGAGAAGGGCACCGAGGGCTTCTCCATCGCTAAGAAGGAGAAGAAGCTCGGCATCAAGGCCAGCAGCACCTGTGTCATCAACCTTGATGACGTGAAGATCCCCAAGGAGAACCTCCTCGGTGAGAAGGGACAGGGATACAAGTACGCCATCAGCCTACTCAACGAAGGCCGTATCGGCATTGCCGCGCAGATGACCGGCCTGGCCCTTGGCTCCTGGGAGAATGCTGTCAAGTAAGTCGAGTGGTTTTCCACTTGGAGATGATGTGCCTGTATTAACAAACACAGGTACGTCTGGAATGACCGCAAGCAGTTCGGCAAGCTCGTTGGTGAATTCCAGGGCATGCAGCACCAGATCGCGCAGTCCTACACCGAGATCGCCGCCGCCAGGTCCCTGGTCTACAATGCCGCTCGCAAGAAGGAGGCTGGTGAGGACTTTGTCATGGACGCCGCCATGGCCAAGCTCTATGCCTCGCAGGTTGCCGGCCGTGTCAGTGGCCTCGCGATTGAGTGGATGGGCGGCATGGGTTTTGTGCGGGATGGCCCGGCGGAGAAGTTCTGGAGAGACAGCAAGATTGGCGCCATCTACGAGGGCACGAGCAACATCCAGCTCAACACGATCGCCAAGCTTCTGCAGAAAGAGTACACTGCGTAAATAGATGGCAACACAAATGAATAGAACGGTAAAACATTTTTCTCAACTTTTTGTAATAGCGAACAGCTCGCTTAGATAGGCAGGCATAGACTCAAGGGATTCTTGTCTCGTGATGTCACTCACTTCAAACGCAAGTTTGACAGCATAGCCAATTGACGTTATGTTTGTCGTCATGCGCGAGTGATTTCCAGCATGTTCTTGTTGCAGCGCTGTTGGGCGGAGAGGACTGGAGCCTTGGGATGGGATTCAGGACGCCGAGTTGCAATATTCTTCACGACATGCGGCTAGATTGACTAGTACGGCATCAATGAAGTCGTCCTCAACGGCATTGGTGTTGTTAGGTAGCGAGAAACCGCAAGTCAAACTCCGAACTGATACGTGCCAGAAGCCCTGCAACTAGCCATGTCGATTCAACTAAGGTAAGGTACCTTACCTGCTTGATTGATGCCTGACCTCGAGTAGTGGGTTGGGAAACAAAAAACAGACCAACGAGAGGCTTTCTTTGCTAAGATAACTTGCCGACCGTATGAAATCTTCCGATTGAATTACCTAGTTGAGGTTCCAAAGGTGTGGAAAGTGGCTGCTCCTGTTGTTTCTACACGCCCATCGGACTTGTTGGGGACGCAGCTTCCTGTATCTTGCGTTATTTGAATTCCGCGCTTCCATGGGAGCTTCCGAGTTGCTTTCAGCTAGGGATTCCAAATCTAAGCTTTCTTCATCGGTAGTCAGGCCTGGCCCAAATACGGGCAACAATACGAGAGGATCTGCAGGCCTTGCCTTCGTCGACCGGCCGCTTGCTTGCGGCTGCTATATACAAGCGGCGGAAATAAGGTGCCCTGGTTGACACTGGGACTCCTACCAATTAGAGCGATGACGCGGCAACCATGTACGTCAACGGTCGGCATCCAAATTGTTATAGTCGATTGAGCGACTGAGAGTAAGATTTATACACAAACGAAGCCAACGCTCAAGCTGGTACAGAAGCCAATGGCCTATAGCTGGCGAGCAGCCAATTATGTTGTGTCTGGCGCTGTCCTAGACCTCTTTTCATGGCCCGGCTGACTTGAGCACTCGGCCTGGCTGGAATGTCGTTTCGGTCAACATACCTTACGCGTCCTACGAATGAAAGAAGGGTATGATATGTGACATGTGTGTCAGGCAGCGTAGGGCACAATCACAATCACCGCGGCGCACATCGGAAAGCCAACCTCTTGAGGCATCGGTGCCCCTCTTGTGGCGCCTTGCAGCTCTGCGCCTTGCATAATGGTGTGAGCCGAAGGGCAGAGGGCAGTCCTAGACAGGCGCCGAGTGGGTTTGCGTTGCTTTGCGTGGAGATCTAGGACTTCCAGTAGTCAGACGGGCTCGGGTGCTGCGGTCGAATCAGCCGCCAATGACGACGTTAGGACACAAGCAGTCTGAGACAGCTGGAGGTGTCCTGTGAGCGTCGACTTGATCTGGAGAGGAGGCTCTGGTCGCCGTGGAGGCACTGTTTGTCAACGCTACTCGGCGGACCTCGATGCAATGACTGATGTCCCGAAAACTATGCAATCAATACTCTAACGAATTCGTGACGAACAATAAGGCAGAAGTAACTTCCAGAACCCAGCGGGGCACGCACGAAGAGATGGAGGTGCCAACCAGGGCATTACCAACAAATCACGGAAGGTGTCGTGGGAACAAAACAGCCTCTGACGCCATTGAGATGGACCCATGGACAGGCGATAAAGCATGGGCCAGGGAGGCCTTACAGCGGGCACGGACGCTATAAGGAACGCCCAATCTGCCGAACATCAGGGGCCTGTGCCCTGCCGGAGGAGGAAGCCCCAGGGCAGCAACGGGTAGGCGAGGCAGGGCTCGTCAGGCACCGAGGGCGTCCCCCCCCTGTACCTGCCCGAGGTAAGGCCTACCTCCAGGGAGCAGAGACAGGGCAAAATCCCATGCCCGCAAGTTCATGCCCCCCCCCCTCCATCTCCATCTTCATCCCACCTCCTCTGCAGTGTGAGACCAGGCATGGGTCTACCCACCCCGCTTTCCTCCTCCCACCGGTCAATGAGCTACCTTTATCCAACCCCCCCCTCTTGCATCTCGCACCACCGACACACGCAACATTTGTTGTGACCTGCCACACGGTTCCAACCTCACCTCACGTCTCGTGCTCCCCATCCACCATAGCACGACTACGAGCCGGCCTCATTGCTGTTTTATTCGATATTCGCATTAGTAGTAGCTTTGGCATCTTACCAGGACGACCCTGCCGAGGTATTAGTGGGACAGGGTGGCGGCGTCGATGTGATTCGATACACCAGACGGTCAAACCGCGACAACAAACCCCTCGAACGACGTAAAAAGGCTGCACATACACCGTGCATCCCTGATCATCCAAAGGCACTCATCGCCATCGACTCAACCCGCCAACTTTGACCCCGCGCGTGGTTACGCGCAAACCGCCTGCCCACCATGAGTGACGAAGAGGCGATTCAGAACATCCTCAAAAAGATTGACCGCGAGAAGGTCTTGATGAACGGCGCCAATGCTATGCTGGCACAGACCGACAATGACTCCGTCCGATCAAGACTCAATTCTCAACTGCGAGATACACGTCGGAACCTCCAGTTCTTCGAGGAAAAGCTAAGGGAACTGGAGATGCGCCGCACCCAGTCTGGCATGGATAACATGTCCCTGGGCGGACCCGACGACGGACCTGACGGCGACGGCTCGGGGCCGCCGCCGCCACCACCCAAAGATGCCGGTTCTTGGGGAGAACACGCTCGCGCCGGCAGCAGTGCCTCCTTCGGCTCTACTCAGTACAGCCAGATCGGTCAGCACGGCGACCTGATGCCACCCCGCCATCCGTATGCGCCTCCAGGACCAGCATCATCTGTGCCCAAGCCTCGGCCCAACTACACCAAGCTAGGTTCGTTTCCATCAAGACCCTCCGCCATTACGGCGAGGATCTAATGCTTCACGCCCACTGTGGTTGCCCCTAGACTAACATAATCCGACCAGATTTGATCAAATACGACAACCCCTACTTGGGACCACGAATCCAGCTCATGCTTTCTCAGATCCAGTTCAAGCTCAAGGTCGAAGAGCAGTACCTGAAGGGTGTCGAGAAGATGGTCCAGCTCTATGGCATGGAAGGTGACAGGAAGAGCAGGGCAGATGCTTCAGCTCGTAGGGTTGAGAGCAAGCAAAAGATCCTTTTGCTGAAGCAGGCCCTAAAACGCTATGAGGAACTTCATGTTGCCGATGTTGTAGGGTCTGACGATCACGATGGTGAGCTCAAGTTATGTCCCTTCACAGCCAAGATACATGCAGCTAACATGTCCACTCAAGATGATTCCATCAACATGCCCAACCTTCGCAAGCCCTTGACTGGTCAGCTCTCCATCCGTGTGGCTGTCATTAAGGACGTCGACCACGCGTCAACTGGACGCTTCAGTCGTGGCCCGGAGACCTTCGTTGCCATCAAGGTGGAGGACAACGTGGTTGCCAGGACCAGAATCTCTCGAAACGACAGATGGGAAGCCGAGTACTTCAACATCGACGTCGACAAGGCCAATGAGATCGAACTCACCGTCTACGACAAGCCGGGCGAGCACGCCCTACCCATTGCAATGCTTTGGGTCAGGATATCTGACATTGCCGAGGAAATGCGAAGGAAGAGAATCGAGGCCGAGATCAACAGCTCTGGGTGGGTGTCAGCCGACAGGATGGGCGCCCCACCCAGCCAGTTCCCCATGAGCCCGCAGCAGCAGCAAACACCCTCGCTCGGAGGGCCCCCTGGCTCCCCCGGGGCGTACGCCGCGCAGCCTATGAGCCCTCAGGGCCAAGCACCGCTTCCGGCTCCCGGGCAGGTCGCACAACAGCCTATCGATGGTTGGTTCAACCTCGAGCCGGCCGGACAGATTCGTCTGTCTCTCGGCTTTGTCAAGCAGAACAAGGAGCGCCGTACCGTCGATCTAGGACTTGGCCGAAAGGGTGCCATCAGGCAGCGCAAGGAGGAAGTTCACGAGATGTACGGCCACAAGTTCGTCCAGCACCAGTTCTACAACATTATGCGTTGTGCGCTGTGCGGCGACTTCCTCAAGTATTCTGCAGGCATGCAGTGCGAAGACTGCAAGTACACTTGCCACACTAAGTGCTATACCAGTGTAGTCACCAAGTGCATCAGCAAAAGCAACGCCGAAACTGATCCGGACGAAGAGAAGATCAACCACCGCATCCCTCACAGGTTCCAGCCTTACTCGAACATGACAGCCAACTGGTGCTGTCATTGTGGCTACATCCTGCCCTTTGGCAAGAAGAACTGTCGCAAATGCTCAGAGTGTGGTTCTACAGCACACGCGCAATGTGTTCATCTCGTGCCAGACTTCTGCGGCATGTCCATGGCTGTGGCAAATCAGATCCTAGAGGGTATCAGAACAACAAAGCAGATTAACAAGCAGAAGGCTACCTCGTTGAGCGAACGTACTCTGCGTGGCACGGGACGAACCAGCCCGACTAGTAGTATGAGCTCGTCCACCCTTGTGAGCGGAGGACATGCGCCGTCATACTCTACTGGATCGGTTGAAGCAACGGAGGCCGCCAAAATCATGTATCAACAGCAGACATCCCAGAGACCGGCTCATCCCGACCGTACTTCGTCCAGCCAGGCTGCTGCAGCCGCGGCATCCGCTGCTATGAGCGGTTCTACTGTTTCCACCGGCCGACCAAGCCAATCGCAGGACTACGGTCGTTACAGCGGCGGCTACCCTGGGTCGCCCGAGCAGCAGCAGGAGGATCCCTACGGCCAGTATGGATCCCAGCAGCGCCCTTACAACCCTGCAGATTACGCCAAGGTAAACTCCTACTCAGGCCAGCCTCAGCAGGCGAGCCGTCCAGTCCAGCAGCAGCAACAGCAGCAGCAACCCCAGGTCCCACCGCACCAGGTGGCTCCGCAGCAGCATCAACCGCAGCAGCAACATCAACAGCAGCAGCAGGCAGCCCCGTACCAACAGCAGGCCGCGCCTATCAACAAACCTTCGGTGCCTGAGCCGTCTCCGACATCGCCCACCTCTGCCGGTCCACTTACCACCAGCGGCGGGCGAAAGCCGCTGCCATCAGCCACCGACCCAGGCACAGGGCAGCGCATCGGACTGGACCACTTTAACTTCCTTGCTGTCCTCGGTAAGGGCAACTTCGGCAAGGTTATGCTGGCGGAAACCAAGAGGTCGAAGCGACTGTACGCAATCAAGGTCCTGAAAAAGGAGTTCATCATCGAGAACGACGAGGTTGAAAGCATCCGGTCGGAGAAGCGGGTCTTCCTCATTGCCAACAGGGAGCGTCACCCATTCTTGACCAACCTTCACGCCTGTTTCCAGACGGAGACAAGGGTTTACTTCGTAATGGAGTATGTCAGCGGCGGCGATCTCATGTTGCACATCCAACGCGGCCAATTCGGCACCAAGCGTGCTCAGTAAGCTCATAATGGACCCTCATGGGCAGAAGCCGGCGACTAACAGTCTATAGATTCTACGCGGCTGAGGTGTGCTTGGCCCTCAAGTATTTCCACGAGAACGGAGTCATCTACCGCGATTTGAAGCTGGACAACATCTTGTTGACGCTCGATGGTCACATCAAGATTGCCGATTACGGCCTCTGCAAGGAAGACATGTGGTTCGGCTCCAACACCAGCACGTTCTGCGGAACGCCCGAATTCATGGCCCCGGAGGTTTGTCATTCCCGTTTCGGACAGGGTTGAGATGCATGTACTGACGTCGATGCCAGATTTTGCTGGACAAGAAGTATGGTCGCGCGGTTGATTGGTGGGCTTTCGGCGTCCTGATCTATCAAATGCTGCTTCAGCAATCGCCTTTCCGTGGCGAGGACGAGGACGAAATTTACGACGCCATTCTTGCGGATGAGCCGCTGTACCCGATCCACATGCCCAGGGATAGTGTGTCGATCCTCCAGAAGCTTCTCACTCGCGAGCCCGATCAACGCCTCGGCAGCGGTCCGACTGATGCCCAGGAGATCATGAATCAGCCCTTCTTTAGGAACATCAGCTGGGACGACATTTACCACAAGCGCGTACCCCCGCCCTTCTTGCCAAGCATCAAGAGCGCCACCGACACTAGCAACTTTGATTCGGAGTTCACGAGCGTCACGCCCGTGCTGACACCTGTCCAGTCGGGTAAGTTGCACATCTTTCGAGTTTGGATGACCCACGCTAACATTTTGTCAGTTCTGTCGCAAGCTATGCAGGAGGAGTTCCGCGGATTCTCCTACACGGCTGACTTTGACTGAAGAATGCAATGAGCAAGGATTTGAAATATGCCCAAAATAGGGGGAGGCGGCGCAGGGCGGAGCCGTCGCTCGGCAGGAAATGACGTCGAGAGCTTCATCCGCTGTCGGATATGACTGAATGACGACGCCCGCGTCAAGGATTATGATCTCCCCAGGCGAGTGTGTTAGAGACGATGTTGGTCTACTGGGCTTTCAGCGACGTTGTCAGGCCCGGACGTCCACGGCGCAAGGTCTCCCGGATGCCCTGTTGAAACTGGCGGCGATGGAAGGTGGGCATGACCGAAGGTCGCTGGTTGATCGCGGCATAGCGAATTACACACCCCTTAATAAAGAGCGTTGCGGTTGCATGGGCCGGACATGATGCGTTCGTTTCATGTCAGGTGTCATATCCCATTTGTCTTGCGAATTTATGTCTTGTGTGGATTTGGATTATGTGTACAAGGTATCTTACAGCAATTGTACGATGCATGAAGGAAGCTGCTACGTCCTTCTCAGTAACATGAGTACCACCCCAGAGGCGACAGCGGCACCTGCTGCAGCGCCTTGGAGTGCCAGGATCGATGCATCCCGCATGCGGAGGTCGATCCTGCGCTCACTATATAGGTCCTCCGCTCTATATCTCCATAAAGCGGGGTCTGACAGGAATGCCTTCCAAGTAGTAAGTCGGGGACGTGGTACGCCCGCATCTGAATCTTGTAGAGGTGTCTGCGCCGTTTCTGCTACCGCCATACCCGCCGCTGGAGCCACAAAGGCTTCCTCAACCGCCACCGGCTCGACGTCTGCCCCGATCGAAGGCTCTGCCGTCGTAGCATCCATGTCCAACTCCGCGGGGCCAGCAACCGCCGCCGACGCAAGAGCGTCGTCTCGCTGCGTGCCGGCTAGCAAACCCCTGACGGCAGCCAGCTCCTCCCTCACGCTCTCTAGAACGCCCTGCTCCTCGGCGACGACAGCCTTGACAAGCCTGCGGCGCCTCCAGGGCTCTGCAAAGAGCTGCAGCACGATAAACAGCAGCACGTTGACGCCCATGAGCCCCCACGTGCCCCACGTGCTCGCGCGACGTATGCGGTCGCTCCAAATCTGCTCCTCGTGATAGCGGCGCAGCATGCCGGCCATGAGGGCCTGGCTGAGACGCTGTTCCTCTGCCTCGGCCTCGCCCAGGGCCTCGCTGGCGCGGGCGACCTCCTGCTCGAGGGTGTGGTCGCGGCGGTAGAGCTCCGTGAAGCGCTCGAGATCCTGGGGCACCCAGGACTCCTTGCGGGCGAGAAGGGTGGTCGTCTCGCGCTGGGTAGCGGAGCGGTCGCCCGTGGCGGTCTTGTAGGACTGGCGGGTTGTGCGGAGGCGCTGGTGGGCTTCGGCGAGGGAGGCCTCGAGGGCCTCGTTCTGTGTTTTGATGCGCTCGATGGAGGTGTAGCCTGTCAAGTCATTGAGGGTCTGGGAGGCCGTGAGGAGGCGGACCTGGAGGGTGTCGATGAGGCGAGGGATCGTGGTGGTGAGCAGCTGGCTGGACTGAACCCGCGAAGAGAGCTGGTCGAAGGGGGAGGGCGTCCTCGAGGAGGGGGTGGCGCCTGAGGAAGCTGTGGAGGCCTCATCTTCGGACGATGAAGCTATCTTTGTGGTTTTAGGGGCTGAGGCGTCCCTTAGGAAGGGCTGTGATGGATCTAATGTGACTGGGTCTTGCCTCGGTTCGGTGGGTTGCTTGTGCGCAGACTCGGTTTCGGTGGCAGAGTCGGTTTTGGGCTCGGAAGGATTCGGTGGCTGAGGATGCGGAGGTATAGAGGAAGAGTAGAATCGAAGCGAGGGAGGAGAAGCTGGTCGCATGCCCCAGGGCAGGGAGCTCGCTCGTTGAAGATGTCGTCTCGCCGCAAGCTGTGTCGGAGAGGGGCGGGCCAGCTGGTTGATGAGGCGCCATGATGCAGGCCTCGCCAGTGGCAGTGAATGCATGGCTGTTACTGCACGCTGGTCGAAGGCGTCTCAGGCCAGATGGAGCAGTCGACGCCCAAAAGACCACGATTTGAGGGCGATTGTAGGTCAGATACCTATTGCACGTCAGGCCAGGCACCTCGGACGAAGTTCAGGCTCCAAACAGCAACAGCACTGGAGAGCCGAGTGTCGAGCTCGATTGGTTTTCTGCCGGCCGATGAAACTCACCGCCTTCTTCGTGCCAACGTCCGGCGTCGGCGCACAGGCTGATCGGGTGCCGTCGGGTCGGTGAGGTGGACAGTGGACCTCCTGTATTACAGCGGGGGGTTCGGCAGGCTTCGGTGGGCCTCGGCGTGCATTTTTAGCGGGCCTGGCAGGGCAGGCAATGGAAGTGAGAGACCAAAGGTACAGGGCGGGTTGGGAGGGGGCATCTGAACGTTGGAGGGGGCACTAAGGGGGCCCTGGAGACACTAAACAGGTGCTCAAGAGGGGCCATGACGATGTCTTTGTCCTCTTTTGGCCCTCTTGGTCCACGGCATGGAGGGGGCATGTTCACAGGCTTGGCAGGCTTGACAGGCTGCCATGGCAGTGGAGAGGGGGTCCGCATGTTGATGAGGGGCAACAAAACAACGCATCGCTTCTTGGATTGGATCTCCAAGACGGGACGATTCAGGCTGTGACCGGACGGCGGCATTTGGTATGTGAAGCCGCCGTATCTTGTGTTTGAGGTTGGCAAAGGGAGTTGGGAAGGGGCCGACAGGATTGTTGAGGTTCATCTTCTTCAGGTACCTTCGATGGTTCTCCATAGAATTAAATCTCTGCCGCGCTTCGCTCCATGCTTGGCCGGACATAAAACTTCAGGGTCTGCCGTTGACGATCGTCAGCCTCTGATTCTAATCCCCTTTCCCTTCTCAACTTGACCTCATCTCACCCCTCGGTCACCATCTCACCCAATTGACCTTTTTCTCCTTCAAACCCCCTACCTCACACCTCACAATGGGCTCCGTCTCCAACGATACCCCGGCGCTCGCCACCAACCCCAAGGTCATCTTCTTCACCGACTTTGACGGCACCATCACGACCAAGGACTCCAATGACTTCATGACCGAGCAGCTCGGCTACGGCCGTGAGCTGCGCCTCGTCGAGAACGACCACATTCTCTACGGCCGCAAGACCTTCCGCGACGCCTTCCAGGGCATGATGGACTCGATCAAGCTGCCCTTTGACCAGTGCATCGCCACCCTTCGCGCAAACATCAAGCTCGACCCCGGCTTCCGCGATTTCTTCTACTGGTGCCGCGCCAACAACGTCCCCATCGTCATCCTCTCCGGCGGCATGCAGCCCGTCATCCGCTCCCTGCTCGAAATGTGGCTCGGCGACGACGCCTCCTACATCCAGATCGTCAGCAACGACGTCGCCCCTCGCGAGGGCAAGTCCATCAACGACGAGGCCGGCTGGCGCATCGTCTACCACGACGACACCCCCTTCGGACACGACAAGTCCATGGAGATCCGCAAGTACTCCGGCAACCCCGACCGCCCCATCATGCTCTACGCCGGCGACGGCGTCTCCGACCTCTCCGCCGCCCGCGAGACGGACCTCCTCTTCGCCAAGGCCGGCAAGGACCTCGTCACCTACTGCGAGCGCGAGAACGTCCCCTTTGTCACCTTCCAGGACTTCACATCCATCCACAAGACCGTCGAGGCCATCGAGGCCGGCACCCTTACCCACAAGGACGCCGCCCTCGGTCGCATTCACGCGTAGGCTTGGGATATTTCTTCTATTAAACTTTTACCATCAAGCGAAGAGAGACGGGAGAGCGAGATGAGACTACGACGCGCATGAAAGATCTGCCAGATAAAAGCTAGATCAGGGGCCTTTTTTAGACTATAGATTTCCGCCCATAGCGCTTGGCACATTAGCATGTGAGGCATTTAGGCGTACAGAGAGAGAGAAAGAGAGTAAAGAGTTCAAATTTTGTTCTTCATTATTTCATCTGTCCGCTGTGTACTGTTCCTCATCCTCGTGACCTACTATTAAATCGCTTGAAGCCCATCGTATTATTCCCTCAATCCAGCTCCAGAGTAATCATCATGAAAAAAGAATCACTCGCTACGCTTCCTCACCGTCGGCAGCCAGAACCAGCATGCCGTCATGCACACAAATAGCCCCAGAGCGATAGGATGTAGTACCCACGTCCCGAACGCCTGCGCAAGCAGACCAGTCGTGAAGGGCGCCACGGCGCCTCCACTGCTGCCGAACGCCGAGATGACGACCATGCCGCTGGCACGGTGCTTGCCGCTCATGCCGCGCATGAAGACGGCGGCGGCGCAGGGGTAGATGGGTCCCAGGAGCAAGCCGACGATGGCCAGGGACGTGGCGGCGCCGACGAGGTTCGGCACCTGCCACACGAGCAGCTGGAAACAGGCGGCGCCGGCCGTGACGATATAGACGAAGAGTTTCTCGCCGATGCGGTGCGCCGGCGAGCTCAGGACAAACCGACCGATCGTGATACCGGCCCAGAAACCGGCCGTGACATAGCCGACGGCACCCGGGTCGCCGACGTCGCGCGTCGCGATGAGGAACGAGATGACCCAGCCTGAGATAGACACCTCGGCGCCTTGGTAGGCGAAGATGAAGAGCGCGCCCAGCAAGACGAGGCGCATGCGTAGGGCGTAGAACATGGAGAGGAACTGCGAGTTGGCGGCGATGGCAGATGTCGATATGGTCGGCTGCAGGCTAAGGGGCTCGTCCCGCTCGAACTTGGCAAAGGACCACCAACCGAAGAATAGGTTGCCAAAGGCCAGCGACAGCGGCAGCAGGTAGAAGCGGAACCAGGGGTTGCCCGAGGTCGCGATGGCTGTCGCGATGATGGGGCCGACCGTACCGCCGATGCCGTAGCTACCGTGCATGGCGCCAAGGGCAGTCGTCGCGTTCTGCAGGGAGCCGCAGAAGATGTTGTTCATGGCAAGGTTGATAGACATGCCGAAGCCCAGAAAGAAGAAGGCGACGATGATGGCTGGGAAGGGTGCTCCAACCACAAGAGGGATGTAAGCCGCTAAGAGGACGGCCTGACCGAAAACCAGTAGGTGAGCGCGAGACATGCGCGAGCGGAGGGCGTCCAGGAAGACGGCGGCGAAGATGAAGCCTAGGGCATTGCCGACAAAAATGAGCGACACGACGGCGTAGCCAATGTTGTAGTGTCTGTGATATTTGTTAGCGTGCACGTCTCTTGAGGCAGACGACAGACTTTACTTCTCCATGTAGGGAATCAGGGCACCCGGGGCACTGTCGTTGAGACCGTTGCCCAGGTTCATCAGACAGGCTGTCAGAAGCCTCCAGCGGTTCATGTAAGGATCCCACATGCTTTGAAGGGGTTCGGCAACTTCGGCGGCGTCCTGAGAAGGGCTGCCAGGGCGGCTCATCTCTAGATCGCTACCGCCAGGTGGTGAAGAGGGCGGCGTGTCCGGGCGAGACGAAGGGCAGCTGGCAGCATGCTCAGTGTGTAGCCTCTGAAGCTCGATCGACTCTCCGCCACGGTGAGGAGCACCGGGATAGGTCCTCGAGACGGCCTTCTGAGGCGGGGGAGGGAAACCCTCGCCGGCCGAGGAGGCAACGGCGGAGACCTCACGGGACTCAACCTCGACGAGAGACTTGAACAATGAGGAATCCATCTTAGTAAGTACTTCGGCTGAAAACCGACGGCTAAAATCTTAGAAGTGCTGGCATGGACTGATGGAAGTCGAAGGAGAAGTAGAAGGAGGAGGGAAACGAGAGGTCAAGACTAAAGTAGGGGAGTCAAGGCAGTGAGTGACCCGGAGGTTCCAGATACGGCGAGAGGTCCAGGGGAGAGAAAAATCTCACGATGATAACTGAGTTCGACCAACCTCTGATGACTCTCCGGGGAAGATTTGCAGAGGGCGGGTAAGGGCCTCCACCGGGCTCGTCTTGGGAAATCTGCCCGAGACGGGGTGTCCAAAGGACCACGGCCGACCTATGAGCCCTCTGCCGGGGCATGGCTTGCTCCACCACCGAATGCCGCCGTCGTGAAGCCCCCATCCGCCTTACCGCTTATCAGACCCGGGCGTCAGGTATCTCGAGGGCTAAACAGGCACCGGGAAGACATGCAAGACGGCTGCCCGCATGAGGTGGCGACGACGGGCTGCAGTCTCTGGCTAGAAGGGCACATGGAGCCCGATGAGCATGGCGTCAGGCGTTATTCGTGTGGTCAGCTCTGATGAGTCCATTGGTATGTTGGTTGGATCTCGCGGGATGTGGATTCCGGCAGCCATATTTTCGCAGTCGAGTCGGATTTCAACAAGGTTGTCGATGGGTCGGAGCCTCCCACTTGGGACAGTCCGCTTCTCCTGTCGTATCAATGACTTCGTCGCTCGGTCGAGTCGGGGAGATCATTGCTGCAAGGATACAAAGGGTTATAGGATGATTGCGGGATTGTGCAGATAGTACTAGTTCATGCGTCTAGCTCTCAGGCGATCCTCGTTGTGCTTCAAGCATGAAGGGTTGGAAATCCGACAGAGGGAAGGCGAAGGTAGGCACACAGAAGTGGGGTCCAGGTCACTGAGAAAGTTTCGGTATATGCGCATTCATTGATTTTTTTTTGGTATGGCCTCCAACTACATATGCATCTATCCGATGCGCAAAGGCTGCCCCGCGCTTTTCGAAAAGCTACCCCGCCATACCACAAGTCTGTCTTGGAGGAAAGGGTCCAATCCGCTAGATTGAATCGCGAATACAGCCTGTGCGAAATTTCTGGTAAACCTGCTGGCCTGCGCAACGCTAATTCTTTCGGATTTCCCCAATACACCAGTTGTTTCAGTCAGCATGGTTCGCATCAAGCGTAACATCCTCGCGGCCGCCGAGGAGTCAACAACCCCTCCCAGCGCCCTAGAGCCCAGTCAGTCGGTCGTCAGGGTCATCAAAGCCGAGGGCAACAATCTGTACACCTGCTTGCTTCCAAACAAAAAGGATATTCTCCTTGAGCTCGCCCAGCGATTCCGCAACACCATCTGGATCAAGCGTGGCGGTTATGTCCTGGCTGAGCGTTACGCCGCCGACCAGCTGAACGGCCGTGTCGTTGGCGAGATTGTCAACGTTGTGGGTGACGAGAAGGCCTGGCGCAAGCAGCCCTACTGGTGAGTCTCCGACACTCCTATCCTGGATCCCTGCGACGCCCGAATGATTCGTTTCGCTAACCGCATACGCGCAGGCCCAAAGAGTTTGGCAAGAACAGCGGCCTCGACGATGAAGATGACGAAGACTCCACCGTCGGAAAGATGCCTCCCTCAGACTCCGAGGACGAGCCGTGAAGGACCTCAGACTTTCGACCATCAAACTCACTGCTCCTTCGACCCAGCCTTCCTGCCCGGCGGCAGATGGGGCTTCGGGAGGGGCGCGCTTTCGAGTTCCTCGTTCGCCGTTCCGAACCATACACTTGCAACAGTGAAGGCCAGCATACCAACGACGACACCCGAACTGGCATCCGTACTTGGGTAGACGTTCCAGGCCCATTCCTGCACACCCCATAGAATGTAGACGAGGGGGAATGGGATGCCGCTGCGCCAGAGGAGGTAGGGTGTGGCCCAGGCAAGATAGGCGTAAAATTGGTAGTGGAGAGACCGGGCGAAGAGGAGGCCGATGACGTTGGCCGAAAGGACAGTGGTCATGATGTACTTGGCCGTCACGAAACCAGAAACCTGAATCTCCTCCAGCGCGTTGAAAGGCGAGTCGGCCTTTAGAAACGCCGGGATCATGGCCGACAGCGGCTTCTGGGCAGGCTTGAGCCAGCGGGTCGTGATGAAGAGCCACAGAACGCTCACGTGTCCACCCAGTAGCGCCAGCGAGAAGCCTTGGCTCAGGAAAATCTCCTCACCCGCGAATCGCCAGTTGACCGTCCACTTGTACAGAAACTGACGTGACAGTTCGAATGCGCGACTCCAATACGCTCGCATGTGCTGTGCCCAGAAGGGCAATCCAATTAGAGCCTGCAGCTGAGCCATGATATACGCCAAGCGCAGGCTGCCCTGCAGGCCTCGGCCAAAGAACAAGACCACGGCCACGGCGGGAAGGCTCAGGAGCAGGGACATCTTGATTCCCACACCCCAACTGTAGAGGAGTGCACCGACAGCCCAGTTACGGCGCTGCATGCTGAAGATGGCGAGCCAGAAAAAGAGGACAGCAACGCCGTCGTTAAAGCAACGGAGTACAAAAATGCTGTGAAGTCGTTTCGACAGGACGAGGATCGGGAACATGTAGGGCGGAACCTATTTGCTGTCAGGAAACGTGTCACCAAGACTTCAGACTCGAAAGACTGTTGGGTCCTACCTTTGCCTGCCAGTAGCATGCCATTACCACCGCCAAGGTTGCCAGGTACAGAATGGCGAACAGAAACTGGGCAAGGAGAACGTTCCTTCCCTCATCTGTCAGGTAGTAAAGCCCTGTGTAGGTGTAAACGTGCGCGGCCGGGTAGACGAGAGGGCCGGTGCCGCCCTTAATCTTGCTATAGTCGCGTTCGCCAGCGACGATCTGTGCAATCTGTTCCATGTATGCGACCCAATCGATCTCGGTATCTGGCACCCTTCCATTAGCATGCGACAAGCAGAGGCATATGCACATGGAGAAGACTACTTACACGGCACTTTGAGGATGATGAGAATGCAAAGGACAGCATCGAGAACGAGGAGACCTAGGGGGATGGCCCGGGAAAGCTTGTGTCGCCCATTCACGATGTCGAGAAGTACATTGGTCGGCTGCGCGGGAGCCGCAGGCTTGGTCGCGAGCTGCTGGTCCGCCATGGCTCGTTGTGCTGCCGTGGTGTTGCTTCTTTTGAGATGTTGCTGTAAAGGCAAGGTAGCTAGCTAGCTAAGAGCTTACAGCTCTGGACGATTGGGCCCAGGCGACTGCTGGGGCAGGCATACTGTGCGCTTAACCGTGTCCATATGGTAAGGACACTGTGGCTCTTAGGGGTTCTTGGGACCTGGACATGATCGTGAAGTCCATTCATCATGCTGCATCGTTCGTGCCCCTCCTCGAATTGACAAAGCTCCGAAAATGGGACTAGATTATTTCCTTGATGCTTTGTTTGATGCAGTATATACAAAGGCTGCCCGTCTAGAGCTTCGCCTTGCCAGCCTGCTCAAGCTCATGGACGAGCTCCACGACTCGCTCGGCACAACCATACGAACCCTGGTATCCCCATCCAGCATGGCCGTAGTTGTGGACAACAGGAGTTCCATCCGCGAAAATGCTCGTATCAGTCTCCAGTCTGACGCCGGCCTTCCTCGTCGGCCGCAGCCCAACGCCGTGTCGAACAATGTCCAACGCCTCGATACCTTTGCCATTCGTCAAACTCGGGTTGAGTTCGATGCATCGCTTCATGATGCGGATAGCCGTGTTGGGATCCGGGTTAGCCTCCCAGTTGCCCTTCTCGTACGTACCACCTAGGATCGTCCCGCCGCCCGATGCCCGCTGCATCATGTAGCTTACATCCGTGGCCACATCCTCTGTCCCGCTGATTGTCGACATGGGCGTCGCCTCGTTCCTCACAAGCACGATCTGGCCTCTCGCCGGAATGACAGTGGCGTCCTCCACGCCACCGAGGCGACAGGCGAGCAGCCCACTGGCGTTCACGATGCAGTCCGCCGGCTTGCCCGAGTGATGCAGAGCCTTGGCCTCGTGAATGTGCGACAAAACGGCGCGCTTGACGACGACTCCGTGACGACGGCACTGTCCGACGAGCCACGGGAGGTAGAGGGCCGTGTTGATGCAGACCGAGCCGAATTCGCTGCCCGACTGGGCTGTGGCTGGGAGCTCCTCGGGCTGCAGGTCGCGATAGTCATCGAAGAGTTCGCGGAACCAGGGGTCCTCTGCAAACAGGCCGTCGTACGCATTGCCAGTTGCCATGTCCTTCTTGCGCCGCCAAACTCGGACCTCTACGCACAGTCAGTCTTGCCTGCTTCAAAATCCAAAGTGCGGCACTTGGGAAGTCTACGCACGCTGGAAGTGAATCCCGGCTTCGGGGACCTCTCCAGCCAGGCGTTTAAGCTCAGGCCACGTCCTGCGCTCCCAACGGCACTCCTTCTCAAAAGACATGCTGTAGATTGCCTGTCAGTCATCTGGAATGTCATTCTGTCAAGCGAACGAAAGTTACGTACGGCATGAAGTTGGCACCGGCCCATGGGGATGTGTACTCAATATCGTAGTCGCCGGGCATGTGCTTCGCGATGACCGTCACTGAGTTGTTCGTATCCTTGGCGAGGAGCAGGGCACTCGTAAGGCCCGAGACGCCAGCGCTGGTGTTCTGTGAACACCACTGTTTTGATGCGAAGGACTGATGACTTACCCTATTACGACAATGTTCTTCCCCATTTTCGTAGTGGTTGTCAGTGTCTTGCAATTCAAGCTGCGTTGGCTCTCAACGATTCGAATGTTGTGGTCCGTGGATCTGCCCCCAGCACGCAAGGGCGAGGTCAGAATATAGGCGATGTTTGCCGGGAAGGGCGCCCGTCATGTAGTCCTGAAGCCCCGCAGCTAGCCGCGAAAGGGCGTATCTCACCGTTTGTCAGGAAATGTAAATACTACAGCCACCAGAATCCAACAGGAGGCGCAGCAGTCAAATCGAATCATCTGTGCAGAGGACGGGCTGCCTTGGCCAGGCTGACGAGCTGATGAGTCCGGCCGAGTCCGGAGGTGGGGAGAGGGGCGGAGAGATTCCGCTGCTCCACCGCCCGACCACGGAGTCTTCGAGACCGGGATGAGAGCCGAAGTCATATTCGCCCTTAGGCGTAGGATACAAATTCACACAAAGCTATAATCATTCACAAAATCGAGATCCCGGGGCACGATCTCGAGATATTCTGGCGGATTGCTCATCAGTACAGCTGCCAGCTGTCGTTAAACCCGGCTTCGAGGCACATTAAGTGAAAGCCAGCATGTTTGAGACCACCATATGTCGCCGGGCCCTGATGACGTGCCGAGAGCCGGAGACATAGATTATTCCTGGTAAGTGTCCTCTAGGCACCCATCGCCTACTGTACAACAGTGTATGGGAAGGTTAAACACGTGCGAACGACCTCATTCTCTAAAGGATTGATGACCCCCGATCGTCTTCATGGGCGACGGCAACTACGAGCTCATGTTAAAGAAAGACATCAAGCACAAGGGGCTTCTCAACCCGTACACACCATTGAGAAGCCCAGTAAACCATCGAAGCACCACGCGAGAGGCACATGAAACCACAACGAACGGGAGTCGTCATCACACATACCTCTCGTATTTCACCGACGTGGTTAGAGGGAACGCACCGGAAATACAAGCCTGCCGCTGCCATCTTGAGATCGCGGTCGATGATTCCATTGCTTTGGTCGCACTCATCAGGGCCGAGGGGCCAAGCTTGACACCCGGAATGACCGAATGACCGCGTCGGCCTCGCACTCTGCCAATATCGATAACGATAGCTAGAATAGAATCGAGCTGCAATTTGAGCCCAGGCTGGCAAGTTTAATTCACTCGATATGGCATATGAAAAGTCGAGGAATGCTCCGCCTTACACGACAGAACAATTTTGTGACAGCAGCCATTGTATTAGCGATCAGTGCCCACTGCAGGCAGGAATTCAAGCGCTCTTTGTCAGAGCAGCCGTTCGTGGTACTTTTCGTACGGAAATTCCGTTTTAGCTTCTCCATGTTGTTAACTTGATGTCTCCGTAGATAACCAGCACCCGATTCATGTCTGCGAACAAGAAAATGAGAGCTCGATATGAGACATGGTCAGAGGTACCTACCTTAAGCATTCATCATCGTCAGCCAATCTTTGGACAACCCTACAGGGTCGACGAGGCTGACGAGGATAAATATTCCGACTTTGGAATGGACCTGACAAAGACCCGTTGCTGCCACGAACTGAGTGAGCCGTGTCAGATTTAGCCGTCTTATATCGTCCGCTTGGGGAAGCCTCTTGTTCAGGCCAATCGTGCCTACGTCACATCGGACGAAGAGTTATAGTGGCTTGAGTAACGACAGCACATGAATCTCTGCTGACATGCAAAGACTAGACTGAAGAAGCGATTGCAAATCCTGTTGTATTCCCTATGCAACAAAACATCCCACGTATCGCCATCCAAGGGCCACGGTATGTCTCTTCTTCCCTCCCCAGTGGTATCAAACAATGAAAACATTAGGCGGAAGCAGTGGTGTACTTCTGGAGCGCCTTCTCGATGGCGGGAGGGTTGGCGCCGACGATCTCCTCAACCTTCTGGCCGTCCTTGAAGACCATGAAGGTGGGCATGGCGCGGATGCCGAGCTCCTGGCTCAGATCGGGGACCTCGTCGACATCGATCTTGAGGAAGTTGACGTCGGTGTACTTCTCAGAGAACCTGCAAAGAGCGCGTCCAGTTAGTATTTTTTCTGTATCCGGCGCGACCTGGAGAGGCAGGTTTCTTTTTACTCACTTCTCGAACTGAGGGGCGATAGCCTTGCAGGGACCGCACCAGGTAGCGAAGCAGTCGAGGATGGCGACATTCTTGCTGGGCAAGACGCTCTCGGAGGCAAGGGTGACCTCCTCGCCGTTGATGGCCTTGTAGAAGGTCTCCTTACTGTGGAGGGCTTGGAGTCAGCGTATGTCATTTAGGAGGGGTCGATGCGCGGTCGCGTCATCATAGCTGCGCGGCAGCCTGGCTCGAGGAAGGGAGAGAGGGAGGGAGGGACGTACGAGTGAATGTTGTGGACGCCCATTTTGAGAGATGAGGTTTGGAACAGCCTGGATGCGATTGTGGGAGAGAGGGACTGGTAACTGGGTCGTGAAAGAGCCGGTCGGATGGAGTGTAGAAGGAATTTGGTTGACATTTGAGCTGCGGCGTGGGATGGAGGTGCGGGGTGATGTGCTCTAAATAACGACAGCGGTTGGGTCGGGTGTGGTGCGGGTGCGGGTGCTGGTGCAGGTGGTGGAATGGACTGTAAGGCGTGTTGAGCCCCTCTGACGAAGTCTCTGGCATCCAGCAATGGTAAGCGTGCTTTCTAATAGGGAGTGCTGCAAGCAAAGCTGTGTCTGCCGGGGTTTGATCTATGCCACAGGGAGTGGCATAGAACGTCACAGATTCTTCCAGGTCAGAGGACCCAACAGTACTTCCTATGCGGTATGGTCTGCGCCTTGAGGGAGGTACCTAGGTAAGTCCCTGTAGCTTGGGTCCATCGGTGTTGGATATCAGCAACATGATTTGTCAGGCTCTTGATGACGCCATCTGCGAACCACCCGATTCGGTAATGCCGCGGCTCGCGGACAACTCACCGAGCCACCGAGTCACCGAGCCTGGGGGAGACATTTGAAATCCCATTATTACTGATTGTGGATTCCCTGTCAACAGCCAATGTTTGCCCCCAGTGGCGGGCGATTAGGAATCATCAAGTATTTGTATTCATTTGCTAAAAGCTGTCATTTTCATGCTTTTGTTCGATATCAGAACGGTGGCATAGTCGAAGACGACGCACTCTTCAAGCAGTGGTGTTGCTAGATGCATCATGTCGGACTCTGGCTCGGATCTTGTCCGGTTTCGCGGTTCCGGGTGTGACGTCGTACGGCTCATCGATGCCCGGACCCTCTCCGTTGTGCCGCGCACACACCACTTAGAGCCGGGCTGAACAAGAAGTCAGAAAATTGAGAAACTCAACATATTTATGGGAGCATTGCGATGCTCTATGCATACTTATTGGCGGTTTCCAGCCGGTGACGTCGGTATAAGCTTGAGCAAGTTCTTTCTTTATGTCAATTTCAGGATATTCACGGTCTTCTGAGTCTTAACCACGCGTTCTCGAGATCGCAACCACACGGCTTCAAGAAAATCCAAGACTTCCAAGACTGTAATCCATTCTGCCTCTCACATCCTCCGCAGCATCTGAGACCCCTGAGCGAGTCGTCTGCTTCGTCTGTCGGGTATTCCACCAGCAAGACCTCTGCCCAGACTGCCCAGCTATGTTAGCCGGCTTGGACAGGATTGGAGAGCTCCCACCCGAACCCGCGCATTCGTATACACTGGAATTTGTTTGGGCAATTTGCTCCTGGCTGGAGAATAGCCACTGCAATCGGCATCCAAGACTTCGTTCGCATTTGCGTTCCAGAAACGCGATGATGGAGTTTTCGTTCACTACTGTACTAGCGCACGAGAGGACACGGGATCGTAAACACCCATAAGTACTCACCACCTCTCACTGCTCAATCACGAACACTGGTTATATGACTTCCCGGAGTTGTCTCCCATATCTACACGCCCTTGTGCCAGTTCAGCACTGGATCACCTCTTAATTCAACTGTTTGTTACCGCAATCACGAACACATATGTTGCCGAATCTCGTCCGTCGAGCTCAAGCCCTTCCGTCATGTCTTCTTATGAAGATGACTTCGAGCCGCCAAGCTACGACACCTGTGACGACGTGTCCGAACGTTGTCCAGTCAGCGCAACGATATATGGCGACTACTTCACCACAGGAGCTTGCGCATTCTTTGTTGCAATATACGGTTTGCTGCTCGTTGCTCAAGCTTATCTCGGGTGGCGCTCCAAAGCCTGGTCATTCATGAGCTGGCTTGCTGCCGGGTCTATCTTCGGTTGAATGGGCTACATCGGTCGGACCATGCTTTCAAGCAATCCTTGGCAATTCAGCCCATTCATTCTGCAGTAAGAAGCCCTCATGCTTATGGCTTAGGATCAATAAAGATGGACTGTTTCCGGTTCCGAGTCTGTTTCACGAGGCATCAAGTTTCTTCACACAGAAGGTCCCTAGACTGACACACTTTGCAGGAACCTGTCACTTGTTCTTGGACCGATCTTTGTGGCTGCCGCCATATCGATCACGTCCAAGTACATTGTCATGTGGTACGGTACTGAGTGGTCAGTTATCCGACCGAGCCTTTACCCCTGGGTTTTCGTCGGCACTGACCTCATCTCAATCCTGGTCCAAGGAACCGGTGGAGACGTGTCATCCGTGGCGTCTAATCGTGAGGACGGACAGAGCTTGATGGACGTTGGAAACGGCTTGTTGATTGCAGGCGTGTGCTTCCAAGTGGTCAACATGACGTTCTGTGGCGGGTTGATGCTCGTGTACGTCTGGCGAAGGAAGCAAGCCCTGAAACGGGGTCCAACCCAAATCAACAGCGAGGGACTTGGCTCATCAGGTGGTTCATCCGAAGACGAAACACCGATACAGACAGGATTGAACCATAAGGCCGGTGGGCGACAAGATGGCAGGGTCAAGATGTTCATCTGGGCCCTCACGGCCGCGTACATTGCTATCATTATCCGTTGCATTTACCGGTAAGTGACGAAAGCCCTCCGGGATCTGACGGTGTAAGAATATTCCGACTGACAAATACGATAGTATACCCGAAATGAGCATGGGCTGGGGATCGTCCTTGATGAAGAACGAGACCACATTCTTGATTCTTGATGGAGCCATGATCTTAATTGCGGTCCTGTCGTTGACCATCTTCCACCCATGCTACTTCTTTCCTTTCCTTGGTCAAGAAAGGCGGTCCCAAAAGCAGGATGCATCGGCGACGCCGGCAGAAGGGTATGAGATAGCAGCTCTACCTTAAGCTCGTCGGGCGAGGAGGGTGTATTGTGCGAGGCGTCTAAATGGATGAATTGGACTGACGAATCACAAATGGCTTCGATGAAGAGTGAAACTGCTAAGATGTCTGGATCACTGGCGAGGCGCGTGTTCATATGATCGTCGAGAGTTCATGCGGTCGACCTGGGTGATACTCTGGGGCATAGTAGGCCATGTGTTGCTGTCAGGAGAGTATGGCACGTTTGCAGTGAAGGTTTGGTTGGCATCTGTACCTGGTTAGAGTGTCACAGCGTTTTCGGCCGCGTAGAGGAGATGCAGCCCCAAACGAGAATTGCATCGACCCAAATGTTAGGTCCTGTCGCACCGCATTTTTGTGCACGTGAGTAGCCGCAAGGTGCAGTCCAATCAGATTGTCAAGGGAATCGAGGGCGAGACATTAGATCAGTTGCGGATCGTCATGTCGAGCATGATGCTGTTGGCTTCTGATGGTGGCCTGCCACATGTCACAAGAAGTGTCACGGAAGATGGCGCGGGATGCCGGTTCGTTGGGGAATAGTGATATCCGCCTACAGCCATATGAGACGCCCCCGTATGCATGGTCGCAACAGCTGAACCTTTGGCGGCCAGGCGGTGCATCCTCCACGCCACCGTACGCTACAGCTTGAGATGGATCGGTCCCTGAATGAAACGGCAGGTAAAAAAACGTTTAGAAGATGACGCGTCTTGATGACTTCGCAAGCGACATAGGATCGACCCGGCGTTGTAGCAGGAGGCCGATTATATTGATGAAGTAACCAAAGAGGAGGAGATCGTCCAGTGTTGTTGGGTGGCCAGATAGTGTGGATGGCCTGGCGCGGCCATCTATTCCTGTCGACCAGGCCGTATTAGGTGGGAGAAGCCGATGACGACGACGGTGGCTGCGGCAGCGCTTGAGTCGCGCGAAAGGGGGCCGGTCTGCCGCGCTCTGCTTCCCGAATGAAGCAGATTCGCCGCAGCTGCTCGTTATTATTGTTGCTCGGGGGAGATTTTTCTCGGAGGAGGAATGGTTTGGACATTTGAGTACAGCCCGGGGTTCCAATGATGAGAGCGATGGATGCGAATAGGGATCAGGGACGGAGGAGAGTTGCTGTGGAAATAATGGCACAAGAGATGACGGCCAAGCTGATGAAACGGCACTTGGAGAAGGAGGGGCTCCAACCCACTTCCACTTGGCTTGGGGCGGTCTTGCCTGGCAAGTCCTGGGCAGTCTCAGCTGGCCAGTACGTCGCTCGCTGGTGGGGAGCTAGCAGCTCGAGCCCAAGCCAGACCTGCCTTTTGCATGCGCTGAGATGCTAATTAACCACCCATGTCATCGGGCCCTCCTGCTCCTCTTGACATTCTATTGGCGGCCTGCACGTGTCGTCAATCCAATCCGGCCAACTCCTCCCCGGTCGCTGCTTCCAGGCCCTTGAACCTGGATATGGTCTGTTGTTGAGAGTGATCCTGCTTTTCCGTCTTTCTGCTCCCCCGACTTTTCTGCGATGTGAATTCCTTGAGGCCTTGAACATATTCCGGCATTTTTTGTTTTGCTGTATATCTTTTGCCAAGAACATTGATCTGATCTGCTGTTCGTCGTCGGCGTTCAACTACCGAAACATTTCTCTAGGCGGTAACGACTTCATTTGGGCACCCGACGACACCGTAACCCCCTGCTTCAACGACGTCAGTCAGTTGCGCCGATCGTCCCGACAACCACCACGACCACGGTAGCGACTCCTTTGCTCTGGAAATTGCTCCTCAAGTCGACCTCCTGACATACTCAACTTTATCTTTCTTAATCACCCGATACCTAAAGGTCGACTGACCTCTACGTCTACCCCGTTACTCGGCCTCGCCAGAACCCTCGACTACCTCGATCCTCTCTACAGTCCGAGTACAGCCGTCCCCCAACGGGCCTTGATCTCAATCTCGATCTCGCAATACGTCTGATCTCAAAAGCGTCCCGAAAAAACCACTCGATCACACTGCAAAAACCCCAGATTCCTCTTAGAGAAAGTCCCCGGACGCAGAACCTAGGAACGCCCATTTCGATACACCCACCGTTGTGCTGCGAGCGCACGATTCATAGCCTCGTGGCCGAACGCTCTACCGAGAGGCATTCGCATTCCATGGAACACTGCTAGCCTGCCGTGGCTGATTCTGTAAAACCCACGATTATCCCCCTAGCTCGACGTTCAAGAAGCACTTGCGGCCGAGACCCGACGACTCGGCTCGCCACCGAAGCCGCAACTCCGCGATGGATCAAACATCGCAGCTGCTGGCCACAGCAAACCATGTCTACGCTCGAGCCGAACTCGGCGGCGACCCCGCAAGCCGGCCGCCAGTCTACAAAACAGTAGGTATATGTCTGGCCATTGCCTCGGGGTTGTTCATTGGTGTCTCCTTCATCTTCAAGAAGATGGGTCTCCTGGCTGCCAATGCAAAGTACAACGAGGAAGCTGGTGAGGGTTATGGCTTCCTGAAGAACGGATACTGGTGGGGCGGCATGATACTCATGATCCTTGGAGAGCTCTGCAACCTGGCTGCATATGCCTTCACTGATGCCATTCTTGTCACGCCCCTTGGTGCTCTGTCTGTTGTCGTCACGACCGTCCTGTCCGCCATCTTTCTCAAGGAGCGACTCAGCATGGTCGGCAAGGTCTCTTGCTTTCTGTGCTTGGTCGGCTCTGTGGTGATCGTTATGAACGCACCGCAGCAATCCGCCGTTGCCACCATTGAACAAATGCAAGACTTCGTCATCAAGCCTGGGTTCCTGTCCTACGCAGGCGTCATCATCGTTGGCTTCCTCATCGCCGCGTTCTGGGCTGGACCGAAATGGGGCAAGAAGACCATGTTGGTCTATATATCCATCTGCAGCTGGATCGGAGGCCTCAGCGTCGTCGCTACTCAGGGCCTGGGTGCTGCGATTTTGACCCAGATCGAAGGGACGCCACAGTTCAACAAGTGGTTCATATATGTCCTACTTGTTTTCGTCATCGGAACCCTCCTCATCGAGATTGTCTACCTCAACAAGGCCTTGAACATTTACAATGCCGCCCTAGTTACGCCGACCTATTACGTTTACTTCACCAGTACCACCATAATCACCTCGGCCGTGCTGTTCCGAGGCTTCAAAGGCAGTGCCAACCAGATCGTGAGCGTTGTCATGGGTTTCCTCACCATTTGCGCTGGTGTCGTATTGTTACAGTTATCCAAATCTGCCAAAGACGTTCCCGATACCGCTGTTTTTACAGGAAACTTGGATCAGATCCATACCATCGCCGAGCAGGAGCAGTCGGAGACTGAACCTAAAGCCGACGCCATTCGAGGCGCTGCGGCCATTGTGCGCAGATTCTCGACGACGAGGCAGAAGAGGGAGGCTGAGGAATTTAAACGACTCCACCAGGAGAAACAGGCTCAGCAACTTGCACCTGTTGGCGAGGATGGGCCAGAGTACGAGTGGGACGGACTAAGACGGAGGAAGACGATGTTGGGAAGCCAAAGCAGCGTCGGCCGCGGGAGATCTGGCACAGTACGCAGCACCTTCACCATCCCTCGGACTCCAGAGGTACACCCGCCTCTTGGCATGTCTCATTTCCCCACGGATGACGAACTCGCCGATCTCGACCGACCCAGCTCGCCCGGCATGATGTCCAGCATTGCTGGTACGATCAGGAATCGCGCTCGGTCCGTCCTGACCCCCAATCGACCGGACTTCTCCGTTGACCCCAAGCAACAAAATCCGATGCCTCCTGTTCCTCTGACAGACATCACGGTGTCCGGCCATCAGATGAATGACGCCGGCTCTTACCGTACCGGCGCCCATGATTCCGACTATGGAGCGTCAAGCACAGAGTATGCGGGTGCCAAGGGTGTATACCACGCCCGACATGGTTCCCATGTGAGTGGTGTCAGTGGCAACAGCTCCTACCTAGCACCTACGCCGCCGCCGCATACGGCCAGGAGGCAGTTTTCCTTCCAGAACATTTTCAAACGAGGCCACGCATCTTCCTCCGCAGCCGAGGACGAACATGACCACCACCACCAGCAACCCCCAAGGTCAGCTGGGCATTTGACTCGCTTTGGCTTGGGATCGCGAGGTAACTCCACTCCTCAGGTCAAGAATGCGACCGAAGAAGAGCAGGCTGGCCTTGTGCAAGGCGACTCGCGATCGATGCCGGCATTGCCGCGATATGACGATGACGATGACGATGACGATGATGACAACGATGAGTATTACCTCGGGGATGACAAGCGACGCGTGGTAGGAGATGATGGCGATCTATCATCTCTGCAGGAGTCCAGATATGGCCGGGGAATCACGGGATCACCGCCGAGCAGGGCGCGAGAGGACCGAGATGCGCAGGAGGCAGAGTACGACGCACAGCGAAGACGATACAACACATCAAGAGGTGGTAGCGAGAGGAGCCCATCACCGCCAGCGCCTCCGCCACACAGAACCCCGCCGCACAGAATGGGAGGCAGCAGGGACGCTTTCATGTGATTGAGTGCCATCCATGGTTGGTAACGCCGGTTGAAGTTTGTTTTCACGATGACCTAAGCTTATAAACTGCCATCGGTTTGTATGAAAAAGCATCACGCAAGAGCGCCTGATTGTATAAACGGGATCTGGCCGAGGGCGGAAAAGCTGTACACTAGAGATGGGCAAGATACGCATTCCATGATGCCCATGATGCGAGAGTAGCATAGTCGAAACACGATTAATGAACATATGTTCTGAATTCTCACAAGCCTTCATACGGCACTGAAATACTAAAGTCCAGGAGCCGAGTCGCTTTTCAATGAAATTCTCCAGAGACTTTTGAGGTTGATAAATTTGAGCTGGTGATCAGCTACACGGATTAGACGCCACACCCCAAGACAGTGCGCCGGCCGAGTCGAGTAGTTTTGTATGTGTGCCCTGCAGCGACGTCTTTCTTGCCTATTGAGAAGGACTAGAAGCTACAGTAGCTTCTGGGTTCTGCTTCTCGTGGTTATCTGGCGAGCTTAGTGACCCTGAATGGCTGGGAGAGGGTGGCTGAGGAACTGCCTTGGCCTTCATGAATGGCCATCTGCCCTTGACCTCCTTGAAGCGAAGGAGCACCAGCCACGCCATCACAAAGATCCAGTATACGTTGTAGGAGATGACGGAGCCGTAGGTGGCAGAGTTGTTCCAACCAAAGATGGCGTTCAGAACACCCCAGCCGCCTCCGCCGTTCAGCTCTGGGTTGCAGCACTGTCGCTCAGGTCAATCATGTGAACAACGGAGAAAGGGCAGGGGTACTACGAACGTTGAGATGCCAGACACTCTTGTCGATATCGTACGAACCGGGTCCGCTGCCGACCTCTGCCGCATCGCCACCGACTGCTTCGTTCCACTTCTGTGCCTCGAAGAACCACACTGCCCGAGAGAAGAGGCCTGCAGCGACCAGATACAGCAGGCAGGTCGAGACGACGAGGAATATCTGAAGTCTAGCTGAAGCTCCACTCCTAATTGCTGTTAGAATACATGGGCGCGTCTTGGCAACTGTTGACTTACTTGTACAGAATGAAGCCGACGAAAATGCCAGCAATCAACCCAACGATGACCGGAAGAGGGACGGCTGATGCAGGGGCCGAGAAAGTGACGCCAGCCACAAACACAATCGCCTCGATGCCTTCGCGAAGAATGGTGATGAAGGGCAGGACGAACATGATGTACTTCTCTGCGAATCGCTTGAAGCGGCCTTTCTTGCCGCCTTTGTTGATCGGCGCCTCGAGTGCCTTGGCGAGCTTCACGCGCCACTTCTGCTGCATCTTCCCCACTCGCATGAGGGCAACGCCCATGAGGGTGATGATGATCGAGGCAAACAGGGCAAAGGCTCCTTCGTAGTAGTACTCGTTGGCTTCCCAGCTGACGCGTCCGACGCCGTAGAAGACACCAATGATGATGCCTGCCACGATCAGACAGACCAAGAGGCCGACCCCGACCCCGAGCCAGACCTGCAGCGAGTAGTCAGTGCTATGCCACAGTAATGTTTAACGGCAGGGAGGTCAAACCTGTCTCCGGAGGAGCTTGTAGACACGCTGGTCACCTTCCGGACCACCCAGCGTCTGTTTCAAGAATGCCATCAACACCGAGACAATGATCACCGTCTCTAGTGCCTCGCGGAAGACCACGAGGAAGATGGGCACTGAAAACACATTGACAGTCATGATGCACCCCACGCTTCAGCTTCCATATGTCGACACTGTGTTTTTTCTTGCAATGATGAACCTCGAGGTTAGAATACTTGGATGATGATGGAGGGCAAGAGAGCAGATCGAGAGAGGGGGGAAAGGGGACGACCAAGGTCTACTCTTCCGGCCTCATTCGTCTCGTACGCCTGGACAGCTACATAGTTAAAGGTAAGGTACCTACCCTAGGTACCTATGGATAGATTGAAAGGTCCAATGAGATGATGTGGGCTGTGATCAACGTTTCCCACCATCACGGATACCGGCACATGGCGCCCCTCTCATATTCGTGTTAGTGGTGCCATCTAAGTGACGCTAATGCAACGGTAGTCCGACGAAAAAGCTTGTCTTCGCCCATCACAAACCCGGGCGAGCGGCTGAAAGTTTGGCGATGGCCAATCATTGGAGTCTCTTGACGAGTCGCGTCCAGCCTTCATGCCAGTTGAGAAGTAGGATGTCGAGTGGCAGATGAAGCTGTACGGTAAGGGAACATGCCGTATCCCGAGCCTTCGTTAGCCGACGTCTAAGGGTCCAAGCCAGCACTACATCTTGACTCGCCTTGATCTTCATGGCCAATAAGCAGGGATGGTCTCATGATGGGTGCGCAGAAGCGGCGGTCTGGACCCGGGTTGTTGGCATTCCTTACTGATTATCAGATTGATAACGCAGCCGCCAGTTCCGCTTCCGTTTATACCTCGTGCCGATGATGGCTGGCATGGTCGTATCATGTAGATCGCGGCAGGGTACGACCTCTCCTCGGCGCGCACTTTCCATGATGACTAGACCCTCTTCTCTGTTGTGAAGTAGTCATCGCCCTTCTCTCTCTCTCTCCTTCTCTCTACAGGGCTCAGGGAGCACACCAGTCCCCAGAATCAGCCAACCCAAGCATTCATTCGCGATGAGGTCTTGTCGTCTTGCTCTTCTCCTCGGACTGCTGAGTCCTGCCCTTGCGGCGACAGTCACCTACAACTTCACCATTGAGTGGGTGACTGCAAATCCAGATGGCGCATTTGACCGGCCGACGATTGGTATCAACGGCCAATGGCCCATCCCTCGGATCGATGCCAACGTGGGCGATAGAGTCGTCGTTCATGCACATAATGAGCTGGGAAACCAGTCAACGTCGCTCCATTTCCACGGCCTCTACATGAACAACGCAACACATATGGACGGTCCATCCATGGTTACGCAGTGTGCAATTCCTCCGGGTTCATCCATGACGTACAACTTTACTGTCAGTCAGACCCTCGTCTCGCGGGCTTCACCCTTCTAACCTTGGGCAGATCGACCAACCCGGCACGTACTGGTACCATTCTCACACCCAAAGCCAGTATCCAGATGGTCTGAGAGGCCCGTTGGTCATTCACGACCCAGACTCGCCGTTCAAGGATGAGTACAGTGAGGAGCTCATCCTGACTCTTTCGGATTGGTATCATGAACAGATGCAAGTGCTCATTCCTCAGTTCCTGACAAAGTCAAACCCTACCGGCGCCGAGCCGGTGCCGCAGGCGGCTTTGATGAACGAGACCCAAAACTTGGCCATCTCTGTCGAGCCCGGCAAAACATACTTGATCAGGGTCATCAATATGGCGGCGTTTGCTGCCCAGTACCTTTGGTTTGAGGGGCACAACATCTCCATCGTCGAGGTCGACGGCATCTACACCAAGCCTGCGGAGGCCAGCATGATCTACCTTGCTGCGGCTCAACGATGCAGCTTCTTGCTCACGACTCGGAACGATTCCAGCCAAAACTTCCCCATCGTAGGAAGCATGGATACGGTCAGTCTCATCACCCAAAACTATGAGACACTCTTTCTGACTGTATTGACCAGGATCTTTTCGATCAACTTCCTGACGATCTCAACTGGAATGTCACCGGTTGGTTGGTGTACGACGAAACAAAGGACAAGCCGCAGCCAGCGATTGTTGATACCTTCGAACCCTTCGATGACATGACCTTGGTTCCTCAGGACGAGCTCGAAAAGTACGGGGAGCCTGGTCATACCGTCGAGCTCGATGTGGTCATGGGTAACCTTGGTGACGGTGCCAACTATGCTTTTTTCAACAACATCACATATGCGCACCCCAAGGTTCCGACTCTGTACACTGCGCTCACAACCGGAGATCTCGCCACTAACCCGCAAGTGTACGGCGAGTACACGCATAGCTTCGTCTTAGAGAAGGATGAGATTGTGCAGATCGTCCTGAACAACCTCGATCCTGGACGACACCCCTTCCATCTTCACGGTCACGCCTTCCAGGCTCTTCATCGGTCGGTAGAAGAAGCCGGGACATTCGAGGATGCCGGTCTCACCGAAGACGACTTCCCCAAGGTTCCCATGCGACGCGACACCCTGGTCGTGTGGCCGAATGGCAACATCGTTTTGAGGTTCAAGGCTGACAATCCTGGTATGTTGACCCGCAGAATCAGGCTCATCACAAAAGTTTCACTAACGATCGACAGGTATTTGGCTGTTTCATTGCCACATTGAGTGGCATGTCACATCGGGCCTCATGGCAACCTTCATTGAGGCCCCTCTGGAATTGCAAAAGTCACTTATCATCCCGCAAGACCACTTCGATGTCTGTACAGCTGGTGACGTACCTGTCGAGGGCAATGCCGCAGCCAATACGCAGAACCTTTTGGATCTCAGAGGTCAAAATGCTCCTCCGAAACCTTTGCCAGGAGGGTGAGTGTCCTCCATGAGAATGTCGCGGACGAGCACTTAGCAGAGCTAACGCATTCCAGCTTCACCACTCGAGGCATCGTCGCTTTTGTCTTCAGCTGCATCGCTGGCATCCTGGGCGTCTGCGTTGTGGGCTGGTATGGCTTGGCCGGTCCCATGGGTGAAGACGCGAGCCTCCAAGAGGATAACGACTTGCTTGCCGGCGGAGCTTCACGAGTCTGGCCCGATGCAATCGCGAGGGCAGATGTTGCTGAGACGGGGGCTCCAGGGATCCGTTCAGCTTAAGAAAAGGGTTTTACGTGTGTCTCACACCGTGCCGTGTGGAGAGTTTATAATGGCGTGATCTAAAAAGGCCCAGGATACCGTATTCAAAGAGTTCCGTGTCGGCGGAAAGTTGAGGAGATGGGATCCAGAATTCGATCGTCGTGAGTATTGCAGATGATAGCACTGCATTGATTCTGGAGGTCGACAAGGGCTCATAAATGAATGAGGCCGAAATTCAAGATAGCCAGCCGCCCTGAGGATTTCGGCCTGATGCTCAACCATACTGGGTGAGACTTGGGATAATCTTCTAATATCACCTTTAGGCTCTTGCTAGAATATGAACATCGATTCGAAGTCATGCCCTCGCAGCATCGTTCTCGTCTAGAGATTCCATCACCTTACCAGTAACAAGGTAGTAACCTACTAAGCAGCCATCTGCGCCCAAGCAATTGTCCCCCCAAGACGATCCCCTTTCTCGTAAAAGAGAAACGTCAAACAATTGTGCGTGACCACGACTGGCGATGCAACGCGATCCCCGCTGCTGTCGCCTCTTCCGTCGAACAGCACAATAGGCACTTCACCGACGAGACGCAGTGTATGATCAATCGTACGGGCATACGCCTTACCGCTGGAGGCGTGGTAAATGATGTAGTTCTGCCCTTTCCAGTTCCAAAGCTCACCGGCCGAGACATTTGTCTCCTCCTCGGGACCGGGGGCAACCACATATTCGGGACTAACAATCCAGGTTTTGCCGTCAACCGACTCGGCAAGTCGGATACGGCGAATGTTGTCACGCTCGTTGCCCATGTAGAACATGCCGTAGTTGTATTGCGAGTTGGGGTCCGGGTGCCTGAAGACTCGAGCGTAGCTCGTTTCCGTGACGGCCGGTCCGCCCATCGCATTGGTGACTGCGACACCGCCATAGCCGAACTTGATGCCATCATCTGAGTACGCCCAGCGGGTGTCTGAGTTGCTGCCGTGGAAGTACATGACCATGCGACCATTTCCCTGGTTCGCTTCCAGATTCCAGATGGCGTCCGGACTCGACACATGTGAGACGTTGTAATGCGAGCCCCAGGAACGAGAGATTACTGGGTTCTTGGGGTATTCGGTCCAAGGTCCCTCAAGGCTATCGGAGTACCTGAGCGAGATGCCGCCGGGGTCGTCATGAGGCGCGTAGTAAATATACCACTCGGCCCGGGCGTTAACAACCAGCGTCCAGCGTGGAAGACGCTGGGAAAGATGAACTCATTTGTTGGGTTGTAGATGGAGGTAGTCTTGTTGCTAATGATGCCCTTGTGCCAGAATACGGGCCATCCAGCTGGACGAGCTTGTGTCTGGGCACGGGTAAGCAGTACTACGAGCGCGCTGACAACGAGACGGAGCGTCTTCATGGTATTGAAATGTAACAGGTAGACGGAAATCCGCGTGAGTTACATTTCCAACTGGTACTGAAAGCTGCTGACATCCGGAGCCATCTATTTATATTCTGTCAGTGCTGCTCAGGATCCCTCCCACTGCAGCCACTTCGCTTGGCGAAAGGTGCACCCACGTGAGGCAAGGCAAGTGTTGGCAGGATCGCCAGAAGGATTCCAAGCATTGGGCGGCGATGCACCTAATCAGGAGTGAGTTTTCGAGTGTAACTGTAGACAACTGGGTTTGTAACTAGGTGCGTCCGTGGTCTCCAAACATTGGCACGCATGTGTTTCCCTTTATCTGTTGAGCCGAACGCTAGAAAACATAAATCAGACGCTGGACCTCATCATCGGGTAAGGTACCTTCGATACGACACCTTGTTTTGGGCGAGGTAGGTGTCTTGCCGCCATGCCAGGATATGATGCTCCCGTTCGCCAACAGCGAGCAGCGCCACCCGCGTTGCACTGTCGAATTCGTCAAGTAAAGATCTTGATGTTGTCATCATCATGTCGATGACAATCAGTCACGGTACATATACACTCAAAATCTGCGCATGATTACAGAATGACTTCTTTGGTGCTTATGTAATCGCCGATGTCGCGGCCGGCTGCTTCCATTCTTCACTGCAAAAGTTCTATGACTGACTTACTGACTCCCTCGAGTCTTTGCGAGTACATCAACACCCGCCATCACACCACCTGGGCAGACGGTTCAGACCCAGCCTCTGAGATGGCTGCCCTCGAGTCTGGAGATGTTGTTTCCGACGGGAACCAAACATCAAGCACAGCTAGTCTCACGACAAGCGATGTCAATGAGCAGAAACTAGTGAGGAAACTGGACATGCATCTTATACCACTGGTCATGCTCTTATACCTCATGAGCTTCCTCGATCGGCATGCAGCCCTTACCCGTCAATTGTGAGACGAACGATTGCTAACTGTCCCAGTGTGAACATTGGCAATGCACGCCTGTATGGTCTCGAGGAAGACCTAGGTCTTGTTGGTAACCAGTTTCAAGTTGCCGTCTCAATCCTCTTCGTCACATACATCCTCTTCGAGGTCCCTTCCAACCTCGTGCTCAAAAGATTTACGCCGCGCCGATGGATTGCTTTCATCACATGCGCCTGGGGAATCATCGCGACGCTCACCGGGCTCGTCAACTCCTATGGCGCGCTCATCGCATGCCGTCTCCTCCTCGGCGTGTTCGAGGCTGGTCTGTTCCCGGGCTTGAACGTTTACCTCACGTTCTTCTACACCAAGCACGAACTTGCTTTGCGTGTGGGGTATCTCTTCGTCTCAGCCGCCATTGCCGGCGCGCTCGGTGGCCTTCTCACATACGGCATCGGACACATGGATGGAGTACAAGGCATGAGCGGCTGGCGATGGATCATGATCATTGAAGGCATTCCTACCTTCGTGCTCGGAGTTGTCACGTACTGGGCCCTGCCGAACAGCCCTGCAACCGCCTACTTCTTTACCGCGGAAGAAAAGGCCATCATGGCTGCGAGACTAGGTAGGGAATATGGCCAGACGAAGAGTGCTCAGGAGTTCGACCGTCGCGACATGGTCAAGGCTTTCCGTGACTGGAAAGTCTGGATGTTCTGCATCGCGCTGTTTGGCGCAGACACGATGCTCTACGGTGAGCAAACCCCTCCCACGCCCGCGCCCACGCCCACCGCGACGCCCGCCAGGCCCCCCAGCTGATTCATGAACAGGGTACTCGACGTTCCTCCCAACCATCATCCGGGGTCTGGGCGACTGGACGGTGGCCCAAGTCCAGCTGCTCACTGTCCCGTGCTACTTCCTCGGCGCGGCAACATACATGTCAATCGCGTTCCTTTCCGATCGCACGCGGAGGCGCGGTTTGTTCTGCGTCATTTTTGGCGCCATCAGTGTGGTCGGTTACGGCGTGCTAATATCGCCGTCCTCCCAGGGCGTTCATTATTTCGGGTACGAGCTTGCACGGCATGTTTTCGAGACATACACTGACCTATAGCAGTTGTTTCCTCGTTGCTACTGGACTTTATGTCCTCGTTGGGCTGCCGCTCGCTTGGGTGAGTCTCTCTTCGTCGCTCCCGTGGTCTCCTTCCGTCAAAGGCGCGCAAATCGCTGACGGAAATCCAAGCTGCCGAATAACTCTCCCAGATACGGGAAACGAACTACGGCCAATGGAATGCAGCTGTCCACAGGTAACTGTGCTGGCATAATGGCGCCGTTCATCTAGTACGTTGCTCTTCTCGGCCCCGTGACCTGCTTGTGAGCTGACATCTTGCGCGCAGCGGTTCTGCCGACGGCCCGCGATATATTCGTGGTCATGCTACGACACTTGCAATGGTGAGCATGGCTACATGCATCTACGCCTTCATGTGGTGGTACTTCAAGCGTCAAAACGGCCATCGTGATCGTAGTGAGCTCTCTGACAAGCACCGCGATCTTTCGGAAGAGGAGTTGGCAGAACTAGGCGATGAAAGCCCGCGGTTTCGCTACACAATCTGAGAAGATACATAGAGCCAGCATCGCAGGGCCCACAACCGTTTCTGATAAACTCTTCCCAGTCCATCCACTTATTGATGATATAAATGTCATGCGATAATTTCCACTTCTGTGTGCGACCAAGCAACCACCGAACACAGGCAGTGGAACGAAAAAAAAAGCACAAATTTCGGGTATCCCTAAACGCCACAGCCAATCGTTGAGACATGTACAAACCTCCCCTTACGCTCGGTCACGCTTGTAAACGCTTCCACTTGGTCAAACATTGGAGGCGGCTGCGGCTTCGGTCGAACTGTTCGCTGATCTTCTGCCAGTCGATGGTCGACTCGACCGGACGGGTCCTCATGGGACCCCTGAGTGCTTCGCGTGCCCCGTCGACAAATCTCAACAGCATTCGCTCCTCTTCATCAGTCCAATTGGACCGTTCGAGGTTGTCGCCGCAGATGACGTAGTTTCGATACCTGTCTCGAATGTCCTCCGGATGGCGGTTGAGCTCCTTGGACAGTTTTGTCCACTGCTTGCCGTTTTGTTCAACCAGCAATGCCAACTCTTCATCCTCGTCAGCTGTCCAGTTACCACCGCGCGCCTTGAAGTTGTGAAAGTTCTTGCGGCAGTAGTCAATCGTCTTCTGACGTGTCTTTCCTGGGCACACAGTGAAAATCGTATTCCAAAGTGTATCGAGTACTTCGTTGAAAGAGTGCCGGCCGGTCCCGAAACGTTCCTGAATCATGTCGTTGATCTCCACCCGCGTAAGCTTGTGCTGGGTACCGAAGTCCTCGACGGCCTTTGTTATCCTCAGGAGATCATCCTTATTGAATACCCGGTTGAGAGGATTTTGAGGTGTAGCAGGAGTGGTTGGCTGGCTGTCACGCTTCTTCAGCTTCCGGTTCGATTTGGGAGTCTGCTTCGGCTTCGAGGGCGTGGAAGTGCTGCCTCGATTTGCATCGCCGTTCCTTGTATTGCCATTGCCGTGGCCCATCACAGTCTGACTGCTTATTGGGCCTTTCTTCTTCTGCGTGGAGAGCGGTAACTTGGCTTGCTTGGTGCTCTGAGTGGACGCCTCGAGCACAGGGCTCACTGCATGATCACCACCAGTGCTGCCGCTACCGCTGCTGCTGCCCTCGGCATCGTCATCGACGTAGGGATCGGACCTGATGCTGGAACTCTTCGTTCGGTACGTTCTCAAGGGCTTCCGTTGGGATGCTAGTGCGAAGGTAGGCTTGGCCTGCTGCTTACGCTTCTGGCTTGCAGGGGTTGAAGCTACGACAGGTGCTGCAATGAGTTCATTGCCGTCGTCTTCGTTGCTACTGTGTTGCACGTCTATTGCAGATGGCGTCAAACCTTGAGGCGTGAATGCCGGTGCTGTCGACTGCTTGTTCTTCTGCCGGGTAGGGGTCAACTCGGCGACAGAGTCTCCTCCGAGGCCTGGAGTGGATGGCGTGGACATATCGGGGGCGTTCCCATTCGTTCGGAGAACGTCATCACTAGAGCTGGCACTGCCAGGGGCGGCTTGGTCCGCTTCGGTCCTCCGCCTCTTATCGGCACGGCGCTCCTTCTCGGTGTGCGACAACTTGCGCTTCGTAGCCTTACGCAGCAAACTCAGAGGCGTGGTTGGACTCGATCGCTTAATCATGTCATCCAAGTCTTGCTGCTGTTGAGCCGAGGTTGGCGCACCAGTGTCCTCGCCATAGAAGCCTTTGACGATGTCAGTGGTGACAGGGCAACAACATTCCTTCCAAACGTACCATTGCCAGGTTCTGGCGTAGACTCTTTGCTCAAAGCGGCCAAAATCGCATACTTATCGGGCGGTCTATCCTCATCTTCGCTGGAATAGATAGGTTGCGGCAACTCATGCGGTGGTGGGACCGGGGTGAGCGTGTAGTTGAGGTCCTTGTCAGCGATATGCTGGTATCTTGAGGCCTGCAACATGTTGTTTCCGATTGCCACTCTTCCGTTCAGCTCGTCGTTGTTGAGCCAGTCGCCGTTTGGCATGTCGCCATTCAATTCCTCTCCGTCCTCGTCTTCTTCGTCTTCCTCCTCGTCGTCTTCGTCGTCGTCAGAGTAGGAAGGCGGGTTGAGGGAGGAGAAGGTCCGCAGGACTGGAGGAGTGTAGTCGCTCTTATCGGACTCGTCACCGGACTCCTGGGATTGAAATGCTAGATCTTCGTCACCGTACCGAGGCAGAGAGGCGACGATGTGGGTGCTCTCGACGGACTCGCTGTCGGACTGGTCGGGAAAGGTTTCAGCAACAGCCTGGTCGTGGGCTGCGGGCCCGGCGCGGGGCAGAGCGTAGTTGTTCGCCTCGATTGATGACTCTCGGTCAGAGTCACTCTCCTGATCAAAGCTCATCTGGAATGTTTTCCTCTCGGCGGCAGATAGTGCGGAGGGGGTCGAGGGGCTCTCGCCTTGGTGTTTCGCGACGCGGGCGCGGCCGATGGAAAAAATCATTTACGCGTGAAGGTGGATTCAATTGAGTGGGGGGGGGATGGGTGGTGGGTGGTAGGGGTCAGAAGGAGGTGGCTGGGAGCTCATGTGGGGTAGTGTCCCTGACGTGTGGCCGCAGGCAGGAGCAGAGTACGAGAGCTTGGAGCTTGGAGCTTGGACCGCATCCGGGACTGCCATCACCCCGTCCGTGCCTTCCTCCTCGCCGCATGTATCGAGCCTGCCGCTCAGTTATTGCTGTTTAATTGAATAATATGCTGCCTTGACCTCCAGTACGAGCTTCCTACCCGTTGTACCTTACTTTCTAAGCACTCAATCAATGGTTCCTGCCTGCCTTTTCAAGGATGACCTTGGGCCTCCCCCATTCTTGCCCAGGTGCTGGCCAAAATCTCGGCCAATTTGTCGTAACAAAAGAAACAACTCAGCATAACGCAATCTCAGAAGACACTTGGAGTATGGATGATGATGAAAGTTTTACTTTCTCTGTCGAACGAACTCTACGACGATCGTGTCATGTCCGCTTGGCAACGTGGCTACAAGCCATCTTTGCCAGCAGGCTCCCCCCCCCCCCCCCCCCCCACCCCCAACGAGCTGCGAAAGCAAGAGTATCCTGAATAAGAAAGGTGTCCTGACCAACGCAGCTCATTCTTCGGATCCGAAGTTCCTTTCCATCGCTGCTCTCGTATCTACATGTCGTTGCTCCGTTTATCCTTCTTGAACATACCGAAAAAACGTTTCGACCGACCATTGTTCCGGCCGCGTACATCCTCCACGGAGTGCCCCAAAGAGTCCTCTCCCCTTCGCGCAGAGGTCTCGGCACTGACGACCCTTTTGCCCACCGATAAGGTTCCTGTGTGTCCTTGAGATGAACTTGCAGTGTTCGAAGCTGTTGCTGCGACGGTCTCGCCAGACCGTCGGCCTCGAAAGTCCGCTAGAGACTTCATCTCGAGGAGCCTCGTTCTTGCCTGCTTCTTCACCACAACTTGTTCGTTTCCCACATTACCTCGAGACGCGGGAATCTGAATCTTCTCAGACGTGGGTGGTCTGTTGTTGGCCGGTGCTTGGGTCAATCGCATAGAGTTGGTAGGGTTGTGGGCGCTAACACCCGCTCGTCGGCCATCGGCCTCAGGCCGCTGCAGAGAGCTCATGACTGACGGTCCGTACGACTTGACGGATCGAAGCGGGGGCGACCTTTCAGAGGTCTTCTCTCCTCGTGGATATCGAAGAGCTTCTCCTTCCCGAGGCGCTGCTGAATTTCCTCGAGAAGGAATACGAGGTGCTGCTTGTGCTGCCTTGATAGGCGGTTCGCCTTTTAGATGACGGGCTGGGACACCGGGTGTCGTGAGAGGGTCTTTGTGACGTCCAGGCTTCTAAGCTGGCATGTCGTCGGGGTCTTGAGCAGCGGACCAAGCAGGACCAGCACCGCCACGGATCGTCTTCGACGAGGTCGAGTGTTGGCTGGGGATGGGGCGACCAGTTGGTCCTGACATAGACCTCGGAGTCGTTTCCAGCCCTTCTGACAAGAGATTCCTCGAGCTTGACACCTGATAATACGAAGACACAGGCAGCAAACTACGCATTTGGCCGATACTCTGCTTCTTGACGACACCCGATGGACTGCGTGTCTCTTCCTGCAGAGGCGATGTTGACGTTGCTTTCGTCGGAATATACGACTTGGGCGTGGTCGCTTTGACGGCAGTTCGAGGTTTGTGGTCGCATGCCGAGACGCTATAGGTATTTGCCACGTTTCTTGAAGGCTGTATGTCGCTGTGGATAGCTTCCCCGAAAGCCCTACCCGGTGCTCGCAGCGTCGCTGAATCGGCGGTAGCTGGAGGCCGGTACGTGAAGTCCTCCACACGGACAACCATGGTTGTGTCGTCTGCGCTGTTCTCGTCAGAGCCCGCGTTATTGTCGCCATGAATCGAGGTAGGGGCGCTTTCTGCCTCGGCTTTGCCGTCGCAATTCTCTCCGCCGGTAAGATTGACAGCATCTTCAAACTCGTTGATCCTCCTCTGTAGGTCTTGCATGATGGGTGACGAGCTCGGGTCTTCCGAAGGAGGGGCCTCAGACTCAGTCAAATGGGTCCTGGCATCGCCTGTCTTGGTCCTCAAAGTCTTTCCTTTCTTGTCGCCCGTACTGGAAAAGAAGTCGGTGATCTGAGTCTGGTTTTGAGGCGAAGGAACTCGAAGGGGGGCTTCAGAGTGTGACTTGGCGATTCCCGGGTCTACCGCGATTGCGGACACTGATAGTGACGCTCCTGTCGGCATGATCTTACCTGCATGCGGAGGGGAGGGCAAGGGAGACGATAGAGAGGGGTTCTTGCGTAGCGGCAAGGGGCGATTAGGTAGAGGCGGCAGAGGCTTGTTCGGAGGGGGTGTTGGCGGAGGGCCCCAATGCGCTGGATCGACCCCCGGAAAAGGTACTGTCCGACCAGCTCTGCCCTTCCGTCGACTCGCGCCAGACTTGGGTTTACCCAACAGTGCGCTGCTTGGGAGCTTCTCATGGACGTCTAGCGTCTGAGCAGTAACCTCACCTGGCAGGGTCGTACTTCGGTCTGAGGTCACCAGCTTATTTCCTGATGTGCCCCGTCTCTCAATCGGAGCATCCTTGACGCCTTGGGTGGGCATTGACGGAGGAGGCGTATCTTTTGACAAGTTGTGGATCTCAGTGAGCTCGTCAAAATACCGCTCGAGCCCGAGGGGAATGATCGGACTGTCTGGACGATCGGATCTTGGGGAAATCGCGTGTATTGCAGAGGTGCCATCGAGGGCGTCTGATGAGCTCTGCCCGATGGTTTCCTCTAGGCATCCGGCCCCTCCGCTCTTGCCGTTCTCAGTTCGTGGAATGACCGTCGTGTCATCTTGCTGAGTATCTGTCATGGCGCCTCCGGGTGTGGCCTCTTGTTGCTTTGATTGTGTGGCTGTATGAGCGGTATGCTTCTGATACATAGGCTTTCCGTAGCGCAGCGTTGTCGCGGCGCTGTCGGTAGACCGTGTTGATGCAGCATCGGAGTCTCGGGGCACGTCTTCGTGAACGACTTCAGGGACGACTCGTTTGTTCGTCAGACACGGTGTGGTGCGGTTGGGTCCCGACAGCCTAAGAGGCGCCGGTATGGCTGAAATGTCCACGAAATGAGTGTGGTCTGACGTATACTGATCAGCAGATGAAGGAGAGCTACTGGGTCGAAGGGTTCGGAGGAACGAAGCGGTCAGGGAGCTTTGTCTGTCAGGAAGTACGACGTGACTTGTGCTCAGCACCCTGTCAGGGTTGGTCTTTGGCGTGTCGGAGCTGGTAGGGGATTCGTCGTTGCCTGGGGTCCCTGTTTCCTTCTTGTCGTCATCGGCCACTGCTGAGGTCGTGATACTGAGTTTTGAGGGGCCTGGATTCCTAGTGCGGGTCCTCGAGCCCTTGACTCCAGACTTCAAAGTCGGCCGGCTGACGCGGAGTGTAGTTCTATCAGCAGGCCTTTGGTTGATGCGACGTGATACGCCAGCGGGCAACTTTGGGATGAGAAAGAACTTTTCATGATCCTTTGTGAAAAATGCAATGATTTCCGGCCGCACGATATCACAGCTTCGTCCCTCACGAGCGGCCTTTGCCTGTTCGATCAGATATCTTCGTGTGTACTCCATTGGCGACAGCCGTGGCTTTGCCAAGCGGAAGGTTATCTCTTTCGCGAGCCTGAACTCCTTCAGACCAGAAGCTTGGGGCATTGTTGGCGATGATGTGAGCTGTCTGGGAAACGTCCCGGAATCGGTTGAGGCCCCTGGAACGGAGCTGTGCTCGGAGACCAGGCTGAGCGACGATGAAGATTTTTGAGATATATTCAGGCTGTTTTCGGCACTCGTCGACTGTGACTCCTCATGTGGGAAAACGGGCTGAGATATGAGTGCTTTGTCCACGCCTGTGCTGCGCTTAGATCTCATTGTCGTGGCCGTCGGCGTTGCTTGCTTTGTTCGCAGCGACGAAGCTGATGTGGCTGCGCGAAGAAAGCTCGGGCGGCGAGCATGCTCTGTTTCCTCTGTAGGTATGGGAGGGGGTGGCGGGAAGTCTTTCAGAAGCTCAGCCATCGTCGCCATACTGCTGCTGGGTGACAATTTGGAGGCGCTTTTCATCTTGGCTAACGACTTGACTCTCTCTCCTAGAGATCGGATGGCGATGCCGGAGGCTGTGCTTTGGCTATGATTGGAGACCTTGGGTCCTTTTTTGGAATCTTCTTCTTCGGTGTCATAGTCGTACACCATGGTTCTGCCTTTTTTTTCCTCGGGAAGGATCAGTCCCAAAGAAGCTTGCTGTTCGACAGACAAGCCCATCTCCTTGGCCAGAGGATGCTGGTGGAAAACTGTCCTGGACACATCATGTGGGTAACTCAAGACCTGGGCTTCCTCGAAGTCAACAGCCCAGCCGCTGCCGTCTGTTTTGGCGCCAGAGATCTCTCTACCCGGAAAGCCTCGAAGGAGAGGTATCTTGGATGGGTGCTTGGTTGAAAGGGTAGGTGGCCGGCCAGACGGTAGCATTCTCGGTCGATATGTTGGCACGGGAGATTGCACCTTCGAGATGTCTGTTCTCGAATGTAACTCTGAAGCCATGGTCTCTGAGTTGCGGTTGAATTGGCTGTCCTTGGTTTTAACAACAATCTCCTCAAGAGACTTTTGGAGAGCCAGTACGGGACCAAGGTCAAGCGCTGGAAGCTCATGGCCCTTCTGGTCTGAATCTCTGTCCATTGTGAACTTGAAATTCAAGCAGAATCAGAAGCCTATTTCGAAGTTAGTTGGGTTTAACTCGAACGTTGGGGCGATATCAAACTTGATATACTGACTGCGTCGCACAGCAATGACCGGTTTTCAAAGGAAAGAACAACTATTGCAAGAGGCAGAAGGTTGACAGGAACGAAAGCCAGCAACCCGACAACAAGTGCACGGGCCTCCGATATTGACGGCCAAACATCATGGAGCCAACGTCAGATGTGCGAGGCAAGACCGTGTATGTGATGATGCTTATATCGGGTTGGGACGCAATGGCCTATCTGCCTGTCAGGTACCGTAGGTACAGCACATGAAGGCATAGCAACACCAAAGCAGGCCTGGCGCGATCGATATTCCTTGGACGGTTGCATTAGTGTCGTCGCGTACAACGTGAGGAAGCTTTTTTGCATTCTACGCACAACAAGGCCAATAGCGCTCCAAAGGTTTGCAACCTTGCAACTGGAACTGCTGAGTGATGATCTATGCTCAAGGCTGCTGACAAAGGGAACCGAATGCGCCCAATAAAAGCGTCCTGGCATATTCATGATGAGACTGTCATCAGATTATGAAGTGATGACTTGTTTAGCCCGGGCCCTGAGTCCTAAGTCTTGATCAACATTGGACACGATGCATATGAAGGCGGGAATCGTAAGTACTCCCCAGGAGGCTCATGATGCTCTGCACGCCCACACTTCAAAAGGCTCTTCATGATCTGCGATATGCGAGAACCATTCGCGAGCCACCTCTTTGAAATTGAATCACGACTTCACACATTGACCACACACCGTCATCCTGAGAGGAAACAAGCAGGCCCAAGATAGGCACGCTGCCACCTGAAAACAACCCACCGAACATGGTTCTTTTGTGTATTTTACGACCGTCTCAGTGGGAGTTTTGCCATAAACCCTGACGCATACAATATGTTGACCACAACACGAATTCAAAGGGATGAAGTGTTGATTCCAGTCGGATGGATGGGAAGAAGTCAGTCAGAAGCATGTCAGATGGGAGTGACGTCCAAAAAGGGGGTGCGAGCCACAGATGACCTCCAATTGTGGATGTGGAAATGAGTGTGGCTGAAGCTATCCACTCCCCACTGGCACACCCTAGGCAAGCTGAGTTCGGGTCCCTTCTTTCTTTCTTGGCACTGCCCCCGTGGCTTTCTTGAATTGGAACCAAAACAACTTCCCTTCGCTCGTCGCGCTGTTTTGCGGGTTTTCTGTCGGGAAAAGCTTCCTCTCGCACATTCTCATTTGGCTCTCCATTGAAACCGCTAGATATCATACATTCACTGTTGAGAGGCCGTTGCAAGTGGCCTTCGAGAAGGCCTCAGGGAGGCGGCATGGCGTCGGTGAGGCAGGGGGTCAGGCTTACGCTGCGACCCTTGCTGCGAGCACAGCAAACCGCGACCGTGACGTGGGCGGCCGGCAATTGGGGGCCGAAGTGCTCACCCTTCTCCACGCAGTCATCCAAAGCGAATGGTAAGCACCCAGGCTGAAATCCTGCGCCTGAAGAGTAACGCCGGGACACCTCAGCATGACCTCTGGGAGAGCCAAGGAAGCGTCGCCACATGCTGCAGCGCCAAGTGGTCGTCGGTTGTGCACCTTGGCAGTGAGACGCCATCTCACATCCCGACCATGATCGCGTGAGGCAATCGGGTCGCGGCTCTGGCTCAGTCTGCAACGGTACGCTGACCAGATATAGTCCAAAAGCCAAACTCCAAGGAATCCGACGTCAAGCCCCCCTCTACAGCGTCTGCCCAGATTGGAAATGGAGAGCTCTCACTTCCTCAGAAGATGCTTGAGTCGGCGGCTACATCGTTCGCGTCCATACTCGTCCTTGCCGCTGGATTCGGCATCGCCGGCTATGCGTACCACAAGTCTTATAAGCGCATCGTTCTCAACAAGATGGCCCATGCCTTTGAGCCAGGCGATCCCGTGCTCGACCTTGCGGCCATCGGCAAAGAGGTACCCGTGACACCCGCGGATATGGATGACCGCTGGGTGAATCGGCCGGAGCAGACCCGTGTCGATCAGATTGTCAAGGGCGATGAAGTCGGCCACTATCACCTTCTCATCGGCGACAAGGGCACTGGGAAGAGCAGCATGTTGATTGAGGCCATGCGCAAGATCGACGGTGACGGCGTTGCCATGTTCGAGGCCCACGCCGACCTGGAGATAGTTCGCATCCGCCTGGGTAAGGCTCTGGACTTCGAGTTCCATGAAGACTACATCGGCGGTTACTTCAGCGAACGGGGTCCTCGTGACTCCACGGCACTCCTCGACATTGAGCGCGCACTCAACAAATTGGAGAAGGTGGCGCTCATCAAGCGTGAGGAGCGCAAGAAGCCGCTGGTGCTCATCATCAACCAGATGCACCTCATCCGTGACGATGATGACGGCAAGGACCTTATCGAACTTCTTCAGCAGCGGGCAGAGCAGTGGGCGGCAGCCAACCTTGTCACCATGATCTTCAACAGCGACGACTTTTGGGTGTATGAGAGGTTGAAGCAGCTGGCCACGAGGATGGAGGTCATACCTGTCCTCGACCTCCCCAAGAAGCAAGCTACAATCGCGTTGCAGAAGTACAGGGTCCGTTACTTTGGAGACCAGGTGTCGGCCCAGGAGCTCGAGCAGGTTTACGACCTAGTCGGCGGGCGCCTCTCTTTCTTGAACCGTGTCGCCAAGAGCCGCGACATGCTAGCCATGTGCAAACGCATCTGCGACAATGAGAGTAGATGGTTCCTGAACCAGTGCTGGATTCTCGGGGCTGAGATGGACGACGACGTAATGGATCAGCAGAAGTGGGCTGTATGAGATGACCCCTTCCCTTCTCCTCATCATGTCTTTTAGGCCTTTACTGACCTCCGATCCTACAGAGCGCGGCCATGGTCCTCGCACAAGCTCTAGTGCAAGAGGAACCCAAGATGGATGCCACATACGACGCGAAGATTGGCCACATTCTTCCCTCATTCCCTCTGCATCTCGCCCAGCAACGCATGACACGTGCCGACTTCATTCGACATATGGACCGGCTGAACCTCTTCTCCATCACGTCCGAGGCCGATGTTCGGGCATCGTCTGTTCCCATGCACCACGCCTTCCGACAGATCTGCGCTGACCCCGAATTCGACGACCACCTCGAAGCCACCATCCGCCGCATAGCTGACATTGAGAGCCTAGGCCGCCAGCGCGAGCTGGTCGCCAAGGACTTGGTGCTGGGTGGACACTACGAGATCGCCAAACAAGGAAGCAACGGGTTTACGGTCAAGGTGGTCCCCGGCGAGGATCGTGGGATGTATCCGTGATGACTGTCCTGGTTTTTTTTTTCTTCTGTGTCGATACTCGATCAGAGAACTGACGAGACGCCACAGCCCACGAGCCTGCTGCATGCTTGCTTTCCTTTTGATTTTCTATTTGTCTCTCCTGCATGATGTAAGAACACCTGTCTCACTACCAGAGCCGGCCAGCTACATTGACCCTGTACTGGCAGGCTGCGTAAATACAACCACGAACTTATTTTCCTTTCTGAAGCGAAAGCACGCACCCCCTCGATCTGATACTTAAGTACCCCTCGATCTGATACTTAAGTACCCCTCGTTTCGCTGTATGCCCCCCCACGGCCCCTTCGCCCAGAGTCGCACGCAAGGTCTGCCAGAAACGAATCGTCGATGTTGCTCCCCCCCGCCCGCCAAGCCCAACCTGCACGCAGCTCTCTCACTTCTCACACGCAGCAGGGTGGGTAAGCGGCCGCCAACACGCAAATTGAACCGCTTTGCAGCCCCCCTCCTGTTTTGCTGCACAAAGGCGCAGCGAATGTCACTTACCCAGCCCCCCCTCTGACGTAGGCAGATAGAGGAATAAGAGTCACCTCTTGGGCTGCGAATGGATCATAACCAGCGCCCAGATTGGCGGAGTGTCTATCAAAAACCATCGAACCGTGCAACCTGTCAATATGCTGGAGTCTTTAAGCCGCCTTCGGTATCGCCTATTGGCTCGGGTTGTCGACAATCACGCGATTGAGTGCTCGTCAGCCGACTCAGCGTCCCCGAAGATGTCCGCGCCAATCGAAGTGATGTGACACAAATACAAGTTTGACATTTGCATGATGCCCAAAGGGCCCGCCCGCTGGGTTGTATTGACATACAACGAACCACGCCCCAGGCCAAGTCTTTAGACGAGTAACAACACATTCCAAGTGGAAGGTTTCGACAAAATTCCGCCCCATGATCGTGACGCGCGCTCTGCCCTTTTAGGCGGTCCGAAACCTGGTATTGCTCTCCCGCGAAAAAAAGGACAACCCGATCGAGTGTTCGCGTTCCGTGACGCGTACAATCGTCGTGTAGCCCTATCATAATCTCCATCCGACCTGACACCCGCGATATTCCGACCGGGCCAGAAGGTTCCCTAATAGCCTGCTCTTCTTGAGAGCTTGGATGCCCACAAACAGATGATACCACCTCCGATCCAGATATCCAAACTCCGCCTCGACGTGATGCGCTGGTCGGGCTCCTTCCTGCTTGATGATGAAGATGACCAAAATACAGGGCTACAAAAGGCAGGAAACAAAATTCAAAGATACCACCCAAAAGTCGTGAGAAAAAGAAATACATGAGGAGAAATGAACTCGCACACAGAATGCCCACTTTCATGAATCTAGGGCAATGATCCGAAGGCTTGCCGCTTAAAACGAGGCGAAGTGACGTCTTGAATGGAGAAGTGATGGCCATGATGCCGTTCAAGTGCACAGGAAGTCGGCGCCAATCTTTCGCGCAACGCCTTGCCAATCCCAAGCGGACAGCCAGTCACCATCGTCCATGAGTCGCCAGACTTCTTCTAGAACCTCGCTGGTCCGATCACAGTTACGCAAGCCTGTGTAGCCTCGTACCTGTCGGACGATACCGCGAAGACGCTCCTGCTGCGGATGGTCAAAGCAAGCAGCGCCGATAATTTGGCAAGGAATCAACAGCAGCGTCAGTGCCGGATCAAAGGGCTTGAAACCCTCCATCATGGTCAGTGATTCCTCAACAGCGGCAGTGATACGCCTGTCGTGGTGGGGCGAGCGCCGGATGGGGGTTGGAGAGACAGGTTGCTGTTTAGATCCCGAGATGCCAGATGCGGCTGACGAGTCTAGCTCATGCATAGAGCTCGTCCTCGAAGGATTGCGGGATCCCGGTGGGCTGCGCTGTTGGAAGGTCATGGAGGCGACGGACGCCGTAGTCGGCCCAAGTCCAGGCGACGAGGAGCAGCTGGAGGCGGTCAAGGGTCGGGAAACTTGTGACGGACGGCGGGACGCAGCAGGCGACACTGGAGCAGGAGCTGCCAGTGGCGGCATACTCACTTGCTGTGACGCCGTAGGCGGGTAGATGGTTCTGAAAAGATGGAGGAACATCATGTGCTTGTACACGAGCCCGACTCTGTGCCGGCTATCGCCTACAGGCCATGTTGGCGACCATAGCTCGATGGCTTCCTGGATCTCTTGCGCACGCCACAGTAAATGGTAATCCACGCGAGTCTCGGCGCCGTGATAGATGTTTCGCCGGATGGTGTCCTTGATTGTGGCAATCTGAGGGAGATATTGGAATAATCCGTCGGCAACTCCAAGGAGGCGCGGGGCCTCCGCAGATGCCAGAGGGGGGCAGTCCTGACACGTCAGTTGTGGACCGCTCATACCAGGATGCCTAACAAGCTCGTCGGCGTAAATGTGGTACTGGAAGAACTCCGTGATGAACGCAAGATATGTTGGGTCCTCTGGTGGGTTCTGCTGGATAAGAAGCTGATAGCCGCGTAGATGGACTCTGTGTTCGCCGTGTGGGTTGCCTTCAATCAGCGTGCCGATGAGTAGGCAGAGGATTTGAGCGTAGCGAGCCGAGAGAATGGTTTGCTGGTCTATTTCGCCCTCGTCGGCGCTTCGTTGGATGTCTGCGTAGAACGAGTCCATGGCGGCCTTGTGATGGTAGTCCGCTCGGTTTTGCAGTGCGATACGCGAGGTTCCAGGGTTCTGCTGAAGGAGCTTGGCACCATATGGCGTGTCGTAGTCAATGTGCTTGCTGCTCATGGCGAGGACAGAGTGCATGACACCCTGGTGCTGGTTTGCCAGCGGCAGGATGATGTCCTTGAATGCATTCTTGGCCTCGCCTTCAACTGTAAGCACGTTGCTCAGGCTCACGTAGTAATGCTTCCAGAACAATCTGTCCTCTACGTTGACAACACCGTGGAAGAGAGGTTGCATATGAAAAACAACAGCGTCTTCAGACGTCTCCGGGCGATCTGCGACGGCAGGTCAGAATGTGCATCTCAAAGAATTTCTCGGGACGGCGAACTAACCGTCAGAAGCCTTATCCTTGCCACTTCGCCATAGCTTCTTTTCGTGGTAACCTTCGCAGACAACAGCATTCTTCTCGCAGTTCATACCTGACCAGGTTAGTAAGAGTCGAGGTCACTTCTATCCGTCCCTTCAGCAAGATCTCACATCGTGGTTTGGCTTCATCGCATTTCTTCTTTCTTTTTCGGCAAGTGATGCAGCCAGTCTTTGAGCGGCCCTTCGTGACTTTGCTCGCGTTGACAGCTGAGCTTAGTGGGTGTTTGCGTGGGCGTCCCCTGGGTCGTTTTTGCTTGGGGTTCGTCGAAGAAGCGCTGCTGTGGTCCAAAGGCGCTGTCAGGGCTTTGGTTACATTATCGAGACAGAACTCCTCATCCAGAGGTTCCAATTTGGGTATGGCGAGCGCTGTGTCATGAGTTGAGGGTCCGGAGGTGGAGGTATCCATGCCAGTGCTGATGGGTGAAAGCTGGCCGGTGGGTAGATTTGACATTGACTCGACATGGTCCCACGGAGCCGAGTCGGAGGCAGGCGATTGCGGCTGGCAGAGGTCGTCATGCATACTTTCATTCGAGTACACGCTGTGGTTATCTGACCAGGAGGCCTCTCCTTCATCGGACTGCACAGGTATTGATGAAGAATCCATTGCTCGTCAATAGCGGTATCATGCCAAAATGAGTGATGTTTGCGGAGTTCAGAAGGGAGGACAAGTGGTGTATTATGTGACTGTTCGAACTCGATGTCCGGGGTTGTTCGGGGAGACGGGCAGCCGTGGTTCGAGCTCAGGAAGCGGCGGAGGAGGACGACAAGGACGACTAGGAGATGGTGGCGGGCCTTGTCTCAGAAGACCGGTGGCCAGCTGAGTGTCGATTTCTGCAGGAGACAGATGTAGAGGGGGGGAGATGGAGAGTACGGGTGCCAGAGGCTGGGTTTTGGCGATCAAAGCCCGCGGCGGCCCGCTGAGGTGCAAGTGTGGTTAATCGCTGGTGGGTGAGAGGATGAGATGGAGGGGCAAAGAGGCAGGAGCTGAGGCCATGGGTGGTGGTCTTATTGGGGAACGAAGACGACAGGAGAGGCTGTGGGAAGGGTGGTGGAGTGGATTGTGAGTGTGAGTACAAGTACTATTACCCTGCCTACCTACTGTACGTGTAGAGAGACATGGGGTCAGCAGGGGTCGAAGAGCGGGATGCGTAGACACATCTGCACTTGCAGATGGATGGTACCGAGGTCGGGGACCAGGGTCCTTCTTGTCTTGCGAAGCCCAAAGGCGCCGATAGTTGGTAAGGTCTGCCAGGATTGACTGTGCATTGCGGGCACAGGCACATGTGCGCTAGCAGACTAGTTGACTAGCCGCTGGTATTTGAGCGAGAGGGCGTCAGGGATGGTTGGATGAACTGAACACGATGCATGCTCGTCAACGAGCGAGAGCCACCATCGTGCGGTGCGGTGCTGTGCGGTCGGTGCCTTGCCTTGCGTCGCCTTACAGTGTCGAGCGCCCGACCGTTCGATTCGATTTGGGCCGTTAGTCGTGAGAGCCCATCAGCGGTGTCTGCATCCATCACCCACTTGGAGTCGACGAGTTGAGATCGTCCTTTGGTGGTCCGCCTTGACGCGCGACTCGTCGCCCTGGGTGGGTGAAGACATCGTGGGATGACCACTCACGTCGTACTGACACCCAAGCGATTTCTCGGCGACCATTTCTGCCGTCAAAGCCGCAGAGCAAGGATCGGCCATGTCCAGGACGATCTGCCGTAAGTGCGAGTGTGCCGCCCCAGGAAAGCGAGCCACTGGCAAGACTGGTAGTGGTAGTCGAAGGCTGGCTGCTGCTTGTCGAGTGCCGCGAAGCACTCGACATGTTTCCGATAACACATGAACATGATGGATGGCGAAGGATTTTGCGGGCGGGGTGGCCTTCTTTGCGGGGCCCCCTCCCACCCAGCTGGCTCGGTATATGTTGGGTAAGAGGGAGCGTGGTTGGCAGCCAGATTCGGACGGAGTCGTTGTACTCATCGGTGGTGTTCCGATGCGGTGTGCTCGTGCCCGGGTGTCCATCTTGGTGAAGGCGACGAAGAGCCAAGCCAGTGCCCGAAGATCAGCGCACGACTGAGGCTCACTGACTGGCCCTGAGCTAGACCTGACCTTCGCCTGACCTTGGTTGACCTTGACCTTGGACCCCCCCCCCCCCCCCCCCCCCCCCCCCCCTTTAGGCCCTTGCCCCCCTGACCCCTCTCGGGTGATGAGCTGTAAGGACAGGGTGATGACACCACGAAGGTACTTGGGTACTTCCGAGCTCCAGAACCCCACGGCGCCAAGGCGTTTGCTCATTTGCTGGTCGTAGAATTTCCCATTTCCGTGACATGGGTCTTCACTCCATCACCCAGTGGACGACGTGCTCACTGCTGCCCTGGACCTTGGGGGCACGCGCACGGTTCATTTTCGCAGTCGCTGGTCCCCTTTCGTCTCTGGATCATCAACTGCCTCGATGACAAGTCCGCCATTCTCGGCCGGGTTGGTGTCTCGCACGCGTTGTCTACTTCTGGTGCCGCTGCTGCTTCTTTCGTTGACGACCCTATCGTTAGGCTTCGTCACGGCCGGGTAGTGCCAGTGCTGATGTAGGTGAGGAGAACTTCAACAACACGCAGGGTAGGGTAGGTCGGATTGCTGGGTCGCTAGGTATCCCTCCCTCCTTCGTCCTCCTGATGACCGTAATACTCCGCTCGCTGCGATGCCGAGCCCTGGTCGTGCATGGTGGTGTTTGAGATGCGGAGCAGAGTGTGGGGGGACACGCCCGTCGGGATTCGGTACGTTGTTTCTGGCTCCTGGTCACTCCTGTCCAAAGGTGAGTTCCGCTATGCTCGTGGTTGGACAACGTCGTCAAAAGGCTGCTCGAAGGGAGTCAGTCAATCAGGTAGGGGGGCCTTTCGTGTGCTGTCTCCGAGGAAGAAGGAATGCAGGTTTCGAATCTGGCCTCTGGTAGCCTCGGAGGCTGATGATGATCGGCGTTCGTTAATCGACCAGCAACCATCGCGTCAACGACGCATGCCTGAGTGTTGAGGACAATGTCGCAAACTCAAGCGCCATTGCAAGCAACATCCGCAGCACTACGAGCGGTCGAAGGCATTCCCTGCCTTTGCCTGGGCCGGCAATTGAAGGTGGTCTTGTCTCCAATTCCAATGCATCAGGGAGGTTGAGTTTGATCAGGGTAAGGTAGGTAGGTAGGTAGGTAGGTAGGTAGGTAGGTACCTTGGATTTGGGGTTTATACGGTCGTGACACTGTGGATGGATCGACGATCATGCGACGACGGCTCTTGGGGAAGGAGAGAGAATACCGTGTCAATCATGGAATTAATAAACTGTGCAATGTCTCGTGCGGCCTGTGCATTCTAATTACTCTGTCGCTTGCCTGCCTGGGATTTTCGTTTCCGAGAGCTGAGGCAGGCAGGTCCAACAAGGGCGGGGCGCCAAACTTCTTTCCACTTAAGGGTGTACCTAATGTCGGTAAGGTTGCTCAACACCACGCCTCCAGCATTACAGAACATACGAAAACACGCAATGCAACGTGAGTTCTCGAAACTTCAATGACCTCTGGGTCTCGCTCGATTGTCAACTCGTCGAATTCCAGTACGAAACATTGACACTGTCAGCTGGGTACACCTATGCGGAACAGTAGCGGAATTCGAACAGCCGAGGAGAAGGGCTGAAGCAACACCACCTACATACCACGAATCTACCAGACAATATCGACCAGGGCATGCATGGTGCTCGTTTCATGGCCGATCACCCCCGCTGGGCATTCTGCTCGCCACTTTTGCCGCTGGCCAAGTTCTCCCCTTCCTTTACCCCGCCTTGTCCGCCCGCCAAATCCCACGATGGCTTCAGTTTCTTGGGGGCACAACCCAACCCCGGACGCCTTTAGACCGGTCTGGGCTGCTTCATTCGCCTATGCCTACTGGCCTTGTCTCTCTCTTTCTCTCTCTCGCCGCCGCCGCCGTGATTCTCCCACCAGGCACTGAGCCCACCCCAGTCTGCTTGTCTTACTCCTCTTACTTGCTCCCCTATCTCGGCCGGATCGCCGCTCTTCGGAGCCATTCTTGTAAGCACTCCCAGTTAGAGTGCGCAGCCCGGGTCTTTGCTGTTCCGACGCGACATCACTGCCTTGCGCATCTTCCTGGCGACTAGGATATGTCATCAAGAAGCCCTCGAACAATTCATGAGTCGCTTGCCCTCTTCCTGCCGTCGCAGGTCCTGTCAAGCTCCTGCCTGGAGTGAGATGTCCAACGCACTTATCCTTGCGGCAGACCGCTCGCAACCCAGTCTACAACCACTGAGCCTGACTGGCCTCGGACGACTTGAAGGGCCGACATTTGCCTTGCGCTCAGGTCGACGATCATGGTCAGAGCGGTGTCTACGGATACGCCACCTATGGCGCCGTCCACCTTAGCCCAGCCGCTACGCTACAATGAGCATCATGCGGTCCGTCCAAAAGGCATCACCACGGACACACATCACCTCTCTTTTGACTCGCGAAACGGTGCGTCCCGTCTTCGCCCGCCATGAAGCCCCACCTCGCACGCCGCGTCCTTCATTCAATCAGTGCGTAATGAGATCGCTCCCGTCGGGTGATCTTCGCCAGCCACCACGGCCAACGTCTTTCTAGTCTGGTTGGCCTGGTACCACTGGCGACGCTAGGCTCCTGGGTTGATCCCGTTTGTCGCACATGTCGTTGGCTGCCCGACATCGTCAGCTCGAAGGCAAGGCTAGGAACTTGCCACGTCTGCGTTACCATCCTTTTCAGAAGCCCGGCTTTGCGCTTACCGACAGTTGGAATCGAACGCCATCTTTCCGAGACCAACGGCCGACTCTCTCCATGTTAGTCCGCACGTTGTGGGAAGACGAAATGGTTGCACACATATGCAACGCGCCCAATGCCTCCCCGCCTCTTTGATCTCGGCCCCAGCAGTCTCATCAGCCAAACCCGATCATACCCATCACCAGTCCTAACGCAATGGAAACTCGCATTCAGTGTTCGTCACACCGCCAGTCGCATTGTCCATGTCAAGCCTAAACTAAGCGTTTCTGGTCGCCCTGGAATTTGGATACGGTGGCAAGGTCAGGGTGATACCCGATCCGTCGCAAGCTATGGTTAGCCACAAGTGGAAGCCACAATTGCTTGAATGGCCCAGACCACTTGTGTGTCCCCTCGTCTCTCTCATTGAGACCATCCCAAGTTAAGGGGCTACCAGTGGTAGTAACCGCCTAGATTCAACACTTCTTACCCCGCCGGACTGACTTGTTCGTTGTCTTCTTTCAAACTTTTGCGGATGGATCTCTCCTCGTACGCAAGCTGATCCCACCGACTAAAGGTGCCAACAGGCATGGCAGCCCTATATCCCGGGGTGACCCCTCCAGCTGCAGCCACAGGTACACCCCGGGCTGGTGAAGAGAAAGTAACCCGCTCTCTTGGCTCTTTGGCTCACACAAAGAGCTCGCACGAGCGTGGACGAAGAATTCACTCTGGCTACCTGAAGATCCGAAAAGTTCTCTCAGCTCACAAGCAGCTTGCATCGCCGCCCAGTGCGATCCGCTGATATCTCATCACCAGTTTTGGGGGGGCGATTTGCTTTTACAGCCTCGAGACTTCCACTCCAACTGCGGCAACCTTCGACACGAAAGGGAAAATACAAGCAGACAAAGACATTCAGGCGGTATTCAGGTCAAGTCACTCGATTTAATAAGAAGACCATCCTCCTCTCTCGCTTCAGGTTTTGCAGCGGCCGGAGACTGGGTGAGGCCGGGGGGATGCAAAATGTCTAGTCAGTTCAGGGCTGCTTTTTGTGCACCCTGCACAGTTTTGACGACTTCATCCGCTCTGGCTGAAGCCTTGCGTAGGCATTGAACTTGGCCTTCGAAGCTGGTTCGTCATCGTCAAGCAGGGCGACGTTGCGCCCCAAGGACGTGGCACCACGACAGATGATCGACGGGGTTACAGCGGTGTACAGCATTCCATTCTCGCAAACCCGCCGTGTGTGCCACCTACTGCAGCCCTTCGCTAGGCATTGGATAAACGTCAGCGCAACAGGATGCGGAATCCCTGGACCAGGCAAGCTAAGAATGGCCCTGGTTGCTGACCGCTTAGGTGCAGCAAGTCCCAGCATGCTATTGGCACTGCTGGTGGTGTGCGAGTCATGACAAGGATTCGTGCGCAATCTTGAACAATCTCATCGGAGTCGCCAATCTCGCCCCCGCTTATACATCCCAGATCGGACTCAGGCGAGGCATTGCCATGGCAGAACTGATGATACATCTTGCGTACCTCTCTACAAGCTCGTTAGATAGGATCTATTGCAGCGACATGCTTCTTCAAGAATGCCCTTCCTGTTGCATGCAAAAATCCAAGGTCCCGAATCAGTTACAAGGCTATGAGCTTGGGTTGGTATTGAGGTTCAATCGCCCTGATACGCGATCACTGGGTCGGATGCCCTCAAGACGCCCCTTGTTGAATAAGGTATCCAGGCGGTGAATGTGTATGACACCAAGCAGCTACCATACTCGATAAGAAAGAAAGAGTCGTCACCACATGAGTATTCGAACATGGAGGGCCAGGTTTGGAACAACAGGGTGTTGTTTTTTATCCATATCACAACACCCTGCAGTAAAGAACGCCTGGCATCACCCCCTTGTGCAATTGATAGGAGGCCGCAAGACTCCACGTAAGCCCCAGGCGGAGCAGGGTTCCAAGCATCACATTCTGTGCTCGTGACAACACGCGACTCGTAAGTCAACCCGAGGTAACGTGGGAAGGTCTGCAGTTGGGCGGACCAGGATTATCAGATCAATGTACACGACAGGGGTCCAGTGCGACTCAGCTGATGGCGGCTCATTACGCTGGACTGACGACACACGACTCCTTTTGTCAACCTATCACTCATCGATAGACAGCTTTTTATGCTCAAGCTGCCTTGGCAGATCTTCATTGTCTATGGAGTTTGGAAAGATCACACGTCTCGAAGGAGAAGATCTTGCGAAACATTTCCCTTGGGATATGGGAGCAACCGGCACCCTGGGCCATCGGACCCTGGAACACTCCGATCACTGGCGCGTCGGGGCCGCGTCTCATTTCTTCTGCAAGATCTATCTCAAAGTACTGATACATCTGCATCACTCCTTCGGCTACCACACCGGTCTCCAACGGTTCTGCAAGGGTCGACACTCGTTTGTTATGGCAAAACGCCGGAGACACTTGGACTCTCAATTACAAGGCTCGTCATCACTTGAGATCGAGCCCTCTCCACCCTCAGCCTCGAACGGAGCAAGCTCCGGAACGCTACATGAGCGCCCCTAAACCTTGCTTCCCTTCAACCGAGGTTGAATCTGGCCTGTCTGATGGCCGTGTTCATCGCTTCTCTCGGTTTGCGACAATGATCGAAGATGCTGAAATGATCCTGGAGGACGTTTCAGCGAGGGTGTCCACCGCAAATCTGCATCGCATCTCATGCAGGTTGATCATCACTGATACTGCTCTTACGCCGATTGGACGGGAAGAAGATGTGTCGTGCGAGGGGCCAAGAAAGATATTTGATATTCAAGAGTGAGTAAGATTTGGTGGCCATCTTGAGCATGTCTACACTGCCCCCCATTCGACCCAACGTAACCCATGCAAGCAGTTGCCTGAAAAGTGTCTAGTCCATGTCCGCCTCATCAATATTCCTCAGGAACAGGCTATACCATTGCACTGTCTTGACGTGGCCTGACACGCTGATCTTTTCGTCAACAGTATGGATCCCATCGAGCGTATCAAACTCAGGATCCCACCCCGGGAAGTGACGGAAGATGCTCCTGCTGACATCCCAGTAGAACTTGGTGTCCGTGTTGGCTGTCATGATACCAGGCGCGACCAGTACATGGTCTCCGTACAGCGCTTTCGTTGTGCCAGATAGGACAGCCCAGGGCGTAGACCTCCCGTCCTGTTCAATCTCAGTTGGTGACACAGGAGCCGGTTCCAGAATGGTCCCCTCAACCTGTAGTGTCAGGGAGGACGGCGTCTCCGCGTCGCCATCGAAGGCATGTAGAGCAAGGCCGTGCTTGTCAGCAACGCGTTTCGCCAACCTCGTCAGCTTTGCCTTGACCAGGTTGGAATTTTCGCCAACATTGATTCGGTGGTTGATCTTGATGCCCGTCCGCTCGGGAAGGGCGTTAACCTTGGCACCGCCGTGCACGACGTCGACCGCCTGCGTCGTCATGAACAAGCAACGAACCAGCTCACCGCCCCTGGCAACCAGCTTTGCCAACAAATTCTTCCGGATCCCCAGAAAAAGGCTCTTGTCGCCCTTTGGCGGGAGCAGCACCTTTACAGCTGTAGGGAACTCCGGAGCATGCGCGGCGCCACATCGCAGGAAGTCCAGGAAGGGGTTTTCGTCATGGAATGCTGGCTGGTACGGCTCGCTCTCTATAGCGGAGACCAGCTCCGCAGTGATGCCGACGCTCGTGTGCGCGGGCGGCATGGAACTGTGGCCTCCTGGGGCGCGGACGACGATCTCCACGTCCATGTAGCCCTTCTCGGAGACGCCCGGCAGGGCGAAAAGCTTGCCCCAGGCGGGAATGATGCCCGCGCCCTCGTCCAAGACCAGCGCGGCCCCATGCTTGCCGTAGCGGTTGACGAGGAAGGGCGCCAGGTGCGCGGCGCCTCGGGGGCCCGAGATCTCCTCGTCGAACCCAAAAGACATGACGACGGTGCGTTGTGGGTGAAATCCGGCTTTGAGGAGGAGCTCTACGGACTCAAGAATGCCGATGAGTGTATTCTTGCAGTCCATGGCGCCACGGCCCCAGATGAACGTGCCGTCGAAGGCGCCGCTGAACGGAGGCTGCTTCCATTGGCCAACCGTCGCATTGGGAACCGGCACGACGTCCTGGTGAGCCATGAGGACGGTCGGTTTGAGGGTCTCGTCTGCGCCTTTCCACGTATATAACAGGCCGTGTGTGTTGATGTGTTCGAGGGTGAGGGACTTGTGAGCCTGGGGGAACGTCTGTCGAAGATATTCCTCGAAATCGCCAAAGACCTGCCATCGGGGGTCCTCACCAAGAGCGCCCATGTCGTCAAAGGTAACAGTAGGTATCTTGATCGCGCCGGCAAGATTGGCGACAGTCTCTACTCGGAATACTGGCGATGCAATGTGCGCATCCATCTCAGCCAAATTCAATGTCGACAGGACTGGCCTGACGGGTCTGAACTGGTAGCATTGTTTCGAAGATACTGTGAGCGACACGCTCGAAAGCGATGCCATGGAGCTGATGAGAGGTATATACGATACATTAAGCCATGCAATGAGGATGGCGGCGGGAACGGCTGCCCACCAGAGCGAAGCCTTTTCCCTTTTACGAAGTCCTGCAGGCGTTGGCGATGGCGGCAACACCGGCTGAGTTGCAGGTCGTTTCTGATCCATATCGCAGGCTTTGGCTCAAACAGTGTTGTTATGTCGTCTTCGCGGCGAAGTGCCGTAGGTGAGGGGGAGGGATCTCGTGGTTTTGTAGGTCTAATCAGTCTTCACTTGGCCTCCTAATAGCAAGTCTAGGCCAAGCCATGTTCTCATGGTCGTACGACGAGGCGGCCGCAAACGGTAGCCAAAACCTTCATTCATCCACCTGGGTCGAATCACGGCGCCCATGACAGGCCGCCCCAACGAAAGCGTGCGTGTGAGTTGGATCAATGGCGCCCGGACCGTCCTTGGTGTCTCGCCCACTGGAAATCCAAGGTCCAGTGACGACAGCAGGACGCGTCTCGGCGGAATGCAGAACTGCATCTAATCGCAAGTAGGTACGTTGAATGATTGCCCCTTTCGGTGGGCTTAGATCATGACTAAATGCCAGCCACGTTGATGCGAGAATGCAGGACACCATCGCATTCATACCATCAGTCATTCCCACCTCAGTTTACTCCCGCCCTCTTCTCCCTTCGCAGCCCTTCCATCCGACTTCTTGCCAATCTCAATACGATCCATGCCATAATGCGGTAGGCCACCACGCATCCAGCTAGCGCAGCGACATTGACGACTCCGTCCACGTTCAGTCGGTACAGGTTCAGCACGTCGTCGCCAGTCTCAATCGGGCACGATCCATCCGGGAGTTGCTGCCCCTCGGTACATGTGAAATTGACGCCTTCCAAGCTGAATGGCGCCAAGGCCCTTGTCGCGTATCGTATGGGGCTCAGAAAATTGAGAGCCTTGAGAAACTCTGGCATATCAATCGACAGGATGCCTGCCATGGTCTGCGCCACGGAGAGGAAGACGCTGGTTAAGTTGACCGCGAAACCAGTGTGGCTGAACAATGTGTTGAACACGATACCCAAGCTCTCACCGCAGCTGACGATGGCGAAGCAGCAGAACACGCTGACAAAATACATCTCTGCTGTTCGCGGGAATCCGACGGCCAGTACCGCAAGAACACCAAATATAAGACAGCTGATGATCTCGAATGGGATCTCGAGAAGAGTGTAGCTGGCAAGGAACGCCTCAGCACCATAGACTCCGTCATCGTCTTCGCGGTAAAAGACGTCGCGCTCAGCCGGGTAGACGGCGACATTCTGCAGCATGCCGACAAAGTAGAACGCGCCAACCTGCTGTACGAAACCCATGCGATTCTGGACAGATATGAGGTCATGCTTGAGGGGGGCGAAGAAGAGTGACAGTACGAGGCCCAGGCCAATAACCTGCATGGTACGAGCCAAGAGGAGCGGTGGCTGGCGGCGGAAGTTGATGAAGGCTCGGTGCATAAGGAGCGGTGCGGCCGCTGCGAATGATGCTCGTTTGCGAACAAGGGCACCCAATTCTGCAGGTGTCGCCAGAGTGGCTTTGTTGAAGGACTGCCGAGGTGGAGGAACAGTTTGCCGATGGCGAGCGCCTTGTTCAGGCTTCGAAGCGGAAGGAATATCAAGTCCATCTTGTTTCTCGCCCTCGGGAGAGCGCTTCTTCTCATCCAAAGACCGAGTCTTCGACAAAGATCTCTCAGCCAAATCTTCTTCGGCCTCCTCGATGCCAGGCAGACGGGTTTTATGAGCCTCTGTCATTTCCATTTCCTGGGGCGTCCTCAGCCGCTCCTGCCATGCTTCAACTAAACGTTTCACCTTCTCTCTGCTGTCTGCCTCTCTATCCGCCTGTTGCAGGTCGATGGTGATCAGATCGAGAGCGAAATCGGCGGGATTTGTGTGAGCAGGGCATTCAAAACCCTGTCGGCTGAAGTACGCCAGCATCTCTTTTGCCGAGCCGGCATAGGCGGGCGAACCACCCCTGGCCAAAAGAAGGACGTTTCCGAAATGCTTGAAGAGGTCTGACCTTGCTTGGTGAATCGTGAGTATGAGCGTGCGCCCTTCCATGGCTAGCCCCTGAAGAACTTCCATAATTGAGTTGGCCGTGAAGGCATCGAGACCACTTGTTGGCTCGTCCAGCAGGAGAACGCGAGGGTCGCTCAGAAGTTGAACCGCGATCGTGACTCGACGCTTTTCTCCTCCAGATATGCCTTTGACCAAATCGCTGCCTACAAGGTTGTCGGCGCAGTCCTTCAGACCCATCTTGAGAAGTACCTCCTCGGCGCGTTTGAACTTCTCTTCCTTGGTCATCCAGGAAGGTAACCTCAAACCAGCCGAAAACCGCAGAGTCTCGCGCACAGTCAGGGATGGAAGCAGTGCGTCATCGTCCTGGCATACATAGGAGCAGATGGATCGGATCACCGCGTTGGACGGCACAGCGCCGTTAAAGGTGAGTTTGCCTGTCGGCCTATACTGTGTCCCCATGTTGTTGTGCAGCCGCAAAGCCATTGCGTTCAGCAGTGACGTCTTTCCTGAGCCCGAAGGTCCCATGATAATGTTGAGAACGCCCGCCTGGAATGTCGCGTTGACAGGGTTGAGAATCGTCTTTGTTGGTTGCTTCTTGCCCAAAGAAGACCGCTTATCAAGAGAAAGCGCAAAGTAGTCAAGTCCGACATCGATGGTGCGAACTTCAGAGATTGAATTGGCACGCATCTTCTCTTTGCCAGCCGACAGGTCGGTGTCGGAGTTTCTGGCTCGTGCGATGGTCATCTCAACAGGAATAAACTGGAGACCAACCGCAGATATGAGGCAGAAAAGAACAACAAATGAGGTCAAAACGATAATGGGACGCCAGACCCAATTTCTTGGGAAGCCGAGGGATTCCATAATGAATTCGCCAGTGTACTGATAACAGGCTGGATCAGATTGGCCGCCAGGCAGCGGGCAATCATAGAAGGCCCCTTCAAACTCATTGCCGCAGTATGCGCTGAAAGCATAATACTGTCATCAGGTCAATTGAATGTCAACGTTGCCTAAAGGTTGATGGAGTGTCACTTACAGTGTACGTAATATGCTTCATCCACCGCACATATACAGGAATGCTCTCAGCTTGAACAAACATGCCGCAAGCCATACTCTGCATGGTATATATCAAATTGGCGATCAAGCTTGCACCAGGAAAGTTTCGACAAGCAGTGACGCAAGTCATGGCGCAGGTCATGGCGATGTAGTGATTCAGCAAAGTAATACAGAAAAAGATGAAGAACTGGTTGGGGTCCCTCTCAAAACCGGCCATGAAGTAGAAGATCACAGAGAAAAGAAACGGGACAGGGAAGTCTTCGGTGAAGAGCCGGGCGAGACGTCGAGAGAGAAGGAATGGGATCGCATCAACACAGTGTTCAGTATGCTCCCGATCGAAGGTCGGCATGTCAATAGACAGCCGGTAGATCTCAAATATAAGGATGAGATAGCCTTGGAGGCCAGCGGCCGTGTATAGGCCTCCTTGACGCGAGCGGATACCAGAATCATCTCTGGGCAGATCGTAAAAGATGTATCCCGTTACCAAGCCCATCAGCACAGCTTCCATGATAGCCGCCAGCATGCCCATGGGATCCCGATATGTGACCTTGAAGGTCCTGTCGGTTAACATGCGTAGCTGGCGGCCATAAGCGGCATGTTTCGTTGCTTGTGCTTTTTTTTCCCTGCGGCTTATCGTCTGTGCAGGGCTTTGCTCTGGAGCCGTAAACCTTGTCCGACTCTCCTCGCTCCAAGCTGATTTCAGCCGGTCGACTCTAGCTGTGCTCTCAGCCTCGAGTTCGGGGGTCCGGTTGTCAATGGCAGCAACATCGATGAAATACTCGGCAGGGTTTACGAAGGGTGGGAGTTGGAAACCCTGGCCCTCGAACCATGCGGTGCAGTCCTGGGCGGGTCCCGAATACACAGGACTACCCCTAGTAAGGATGACCAAATTGTCGAATAGATCCCAGATCTCGGACCGCGGCTGATGAATAGTCGTAATAACTGTCCTTCCTTTGGTAGCTAGGCTTTTGAGCGTCCTGACAAGCTGGAATGCGCTGGTAGCATCTAAGCCCGTGGTGGGCTCGTCCAAGAACAAGACGGAAGGATTGGCCAAAAGCTGGACGCCAATGCTGACCCTCCTTTTCTCACCACCGGAACAACCACGATGCTGGTGATTGCCAATCCTAGTGTCGGCGCATTCTTTCAGGCCCAGTTCCAGGATAACCTCCTCGACGATGCGCATGCGTTCCTCCGCCGTGGTCGGTGGTGGCAGGCGCAGGTCGGCAGAGTACTGCAGCGTTTCTCGGACGGTCAAAGTCGGGAGCAAGATGTCCTGCTGCATCACGTAGGCGTGGCGAACGTTATGTACCGTGTCATTGTCATTAAAGCAGACGGATCCAGTCTGTGATAAGCGCGAGCTGATCATTCTTTCTGACATGGTGTTGAGTAGAGTTGTCTTGCCGGAGCCACTGCCGCCAATGATGGCGGTAAGTGTGCCGTGCGCCAGCGAGGCGTCGACATGATGCAGCAATGTCTTAGAGTCTGGTTTGGGACTGAACCTCTGCTTTGCCAGATCAGGGTAGGTCGAAGGCTCGAACCATGATGGGGAAGTATCGACGGTGACAGCGAGATCTCGGATGTAAACGTCAACAGCCTCCACATCATCGAGCGAGATGTGGCCGGCGCGAGACAAGGAGAACCTGTGAGGCTCGAGAAAACCGTGATCGCGGTCACGGTCGAGGTCCCCGTGGACCGTAGGGTCCATCGATGTGGCAATGGAGCTGGCGCGTTCGATTTTGTCTAGGTCAAACACGTCGACGGACGTCGGACGCTCGACGGCCTTCATATCAAGCCCTTGTCCGTGAGCTCCTTCGGGAGCAGCCATGATTCCGAGGGGAGGCGCACTGATCCTGAATCGAAGTGGGGTTTCGAGTCCCTTCTTCACACTCTGAGCGACTGCCGCGATGCGAGGATTGGAGAAGGGAGGTGGTCAGAAAGAGATCCGCCCGCTTCGAGGGGTCCACAAGGAAGTAGCTGTTCAATGGTCGCACAATGATGCCAGGTCGTCCTTCTCTCACCGGCGTGGCGTCGCCAGGTGTGGATAGGATGAAGATGAGATATCCATAATGGAGAAGAAAGTAGATGACAATAGGCAGCCAACGGAGTCAATGACCGCCAGAGGAGGGGCCGGTGGATTCGCAAGATTGGTTGCTGCGCCGGTTCAATGGCCCGGGTTGGCGTTGGATTGGGACATTTCGTGCACAACAGCGGGGGCGGGGGACATGGATTTGGCTCGGTTGAGATGTTCCGTCGATGAGTGGTGGGAGTTGACAGGCCTTTGAACAGGGTGGTGTGTCGGGTCGGATGCTGATTCCGTGTTCGAGACCATCAGACCCCTCTCGGCCACCCGTGCATCCCCAGTCGCCACCCCACACGAGTTTATTACCTGAACCGTCTGCCAACCAGTAGCGCTGCACGTGGAGTCTCGGTTGCGGGTCACCATCTCGGTAAACGCACCCAGGGGGCATGGACCCCAGTATAGCGATAAAACTTTTCATATCCATGAATATGGCCCTGGGTCGACGACGGTCTTCAACCAGCGGCAGACCTTGCTTTGAAGACGCTGAACGTATGATCTCTAGGTGCTATGCAATGAGTCTTAGAACCTCCCGCCCAACCCGAATCGTGCTCCAAAAAATCAGCCACCTCAAAACGATCCCCGCATGATCTGAGTAGAGCATAGTCGCGTCCTGATTGAGTCGTCCGGGAGGCTAGCTGTCTTACTTTGCATGAAGGGTTCGTTCATGATGAAGGGTCGCAAGTGGGACGAAGCTCTGACTTTACCGGGCCTGTCACGATCTTCGTGGACCCCTCGAGTCAAGCTCCACGAGAACGGGTGGCGGAGCTCATGATCTGGCTCCCCGCTCGCGACGCGGCGCGAGACAGACGTGTTCGTGTATCCCTGACAGTCACCAGGTTTCTCAGACCCTCGCCTGCCACTTTAAAGGGCCTCCCTTCACCATCGGCTGCCTGGAGAACCATTCCTCGACCTCTGGCATTCGGTTTCCCTACCACGGCTGGTCAGGCTGCGCATCGATCTTTTCTCATTGCAATTGAACCAAGAATTTTACTCTCGTTTCAATATCTGACCTCATTAACCTCAATTTACTATCTTACTGGCCCACCATGGCAAGGTCAACCCGCATCAGAGGATGCGCTCATGAACAGCGGATTCAGGACCTTCAGCGCAACAGGCTCGAGAAATTCTGGCCCACAGGTTTTCATGTCGTTGAGCGAGATTGCTTGACCATGGTTCTTGGAGTCACTCGAATTCACCATATTCTGACTACCGCTGGTTTCCGGTACTGGGATGCTTGGAATGATTCACACCCAGTGCTGAAGCCAATTGCTGAGATTCTTCGGATGCCTCTCAGACGCAAGGTGACAGTGCGTGAAGGAGCCCGAAGTATATTGACGGACAGCGTCCTTACCCAGGCCAAAGTCGAGAAGGCTACATACGCGGCTATAGACCTCCATTTCCAGCTCTTGCGCCTGGGAAAGACCAAGCAGATCATGGGTTGTCCGAATATGCGCCACAAGTTTCTTCAGGGATTGCTGGATCGATACAAAAACCGGGCCGATTTGCAGTTTCCGCCCTTTCGGGTCGAAAAGGATAGTCGCGGTGTCCTTCGACTGGCTGGGTCGGCAGATGATCCGGTACAAATCAAAGCGGGCAGTCGCGAAAATCCAATATACGTTACAGAGGAGGCCCGATTTATGTTACGCGAGGAGTTCTTGACGATGAGCGAATTCTCTGCTGAGGAGCCAACGAACGGCGATGTTGCAGACAGCGACGTTGCAGACAGCGACGGTACAGACAGCGACGGTACAGACAGCGACGTCGCAGACAGCGACTTTGCGGATGACAATTATACGGATGCGGGCTTTGTGGACCACGACCTCACAGACGCAGACCCTCTGGGATTGGATCAAGATTGCAACTTGCCAGACCCTGGAGCGCCGGCTGACTCGATATCAAGTCACAGCAACTCGAGCTCCAGGAACAGCCCTCAGAGTTCAAGTCGGTCGTCGGTCAACAGCTCTCCGACCCCAGTTCCTGCCCTTCAGAGGACTACCACTCGCGTTCCTGCTGCATCGAAGATCCGAGGTGCCGATGTTATTGCTGCAGCAACGACACCGCGAAAGCTTCGCAGTCAAGTTGGTGCGTTGTCTCCGCCGACGAACTCTCAGCAAAGCTCCAGAATCAACAAGGCCGGAAAGAAAACGCCCGCTGCCCGTTCCAGGAGGACACCAAGACAGATGTCCAGTCGGCCCCAGCAACAGCCTGCATCGCAAGCGTCCATCCCTCGCCGCGCTAACAGGCTCTCTGGGGTTCCAAGCTGTGCTCTCTTGTCACCCGAAGCATCATCATCGCCGTCTTTGGAGAAATCTGTGCCGCGCCCGAAGAAATCGGCAACGCAGACCAACCGGCCTCTGAAATCCACCCAACGACCGGATTCGGCCCCGCTCCGCCGCTCGTCCAGACACATCGCCCCATCAAACATCCAGTCGGACATCGCTTTGATCTCGCCTCCTGCGTCATCTACCACCGTCCGCGTCCACAAAACACCGGGAAAGCAACATCGTCAAGCTTCTAAACAGCCTCACTGTCTGGCGGCCACGACTCTCCACCGTTCCCAGACTATGTCACAGGGCCAGGAAACCCCGGCTGATGTCCAGCCGTCGTCATTGATGGTCGCACCGCGAAACCCTGGGGCGCTTTCGAGCCCGGCATATCAACGTGAGCAGAGACTCAATGGTAGTGCGGCAGACGGTACACCACCGATACCCTTTGTATACCAAAAGGATATAGACGAGGTACTACCTTTTTGGGGCTTGCACCGAGAGATCGCAGCTCTCAGGTACCTGGTCAGACAGGGCGAGGCGGAGAGCCCGAGACCGATGTGATGGAATCTTCGTACTGAGTAGGAAAATACCGAACGAGCGTCTCAACTCTGGGTTTCAAAGGCCTCTAAGGAGTTACTGGTTTGTTTGGATTGAGTGGTGCATGAGTTGGAGAAGTTGGTATCATGTATTCGTTGACGGTAGCATCTGATCAACAACACTTGTCAAGTCACTGTCTTCGTCCCGCCGTTGTGTACACGCGCTGAGATACAGTGCTCGTCTAATGTGCCTTCGTCCAGTCTGCATGCTTGAAGACATGAAGACGCAAGGCGCGCCTCCAATCGGCTTTGGCTCACTACTTACTCGGGTGAGCCCGGCAGGGCTTGCGAATTCGGAACCTGGGCACTCATGTCAAACAGCCGTCAAATCAAGTAAAAAGGTAATGTATGTGTATATCTTAGTCATGATGCGCCGTTGGCCGTGATGAATCCTATTAACATCAATCTCTGATGCACGGAAATCTCGTCGAGATAAATGATCATCTTCCAGCACTCCTGTGCCCTCCTGGGTCAGGGATAGTCTACCCGTATCTAACAGACAAAAGCCACAGCGATAGGCTCGTCTCCAAAACTCGCAAGCCCCGGCGCATACCGGTCGATGAACGACATGGATGGAACCAGGGTAAAGTCGGGAGAAATGAGAAATGAATTTGCTCGGCACCCCGCCCCGTCTAGAAGTTCTCCTTGCCCCATTTGAATGAGAAGCTACAGATAAAACGTCAGCCCGATCAAAAGATTGGTCGTGGTGGATGAGGTCGAACTTACCCTGGTTCGCTGTATTTGTTGCAAAAGATATGCAGCGTGCTACCCAGGCCCTTGGGACCGCAGAAGAACACACCAGCCTCAGCGGGCGAGTGCAGCTTCCGAATGCCACGGAAGATCATGTCCCAGTTGGGTCGCCCAAAGTTCGTTGGCGACCTCAGACCGGTAATTGTGTCCTTGTCAGCATTGGCGTCGTTGATCATGATATTCGTCGCGTCGTCCGCCTTGATCTTGGCTGTCAGGTAGGTGTGGATTTCGATACGGTTGTCAACGTCCTGGGCCTCAATAGCGAGCAGCAGCGAGCGGAACCATTCGAAGGAGCCGAAGTCTCTGCAGATCCAGAAGAAATAGACTTTGCTAAGGCGTGTCTTCTTCTGGGGGTAGTTCATGCGGTACCAGATAGACTTTAGAATGGACGCAAATGGTGTGACACCAATTCCTGCGCCGCAGAGAACAGAGATCTCATACTTGAAGACGTCCTCGGACGCCGAGCCAAAGGGGCCATCAATATAGACGCGAGGTAGCACACGGCGCAGTGCCGGGTCAACATCACTTCCATCGCCGTTGACACCGACAACCTTGCTGCCGTCCTTCTTCTTGTCAAATTCGCAGCCAAGAGCGGTGGAAACTGCGCGAGTGAAATCACCAACTACGCGCATGTGGATGGAGATATAGTCTTCCTCGGGCGCACTCGTCAGAGTGAAGGGATGGTACTGCCAGATCGATACTGCGGGACAGCAGAAGAAAATGTACTGACCAGCCTGGGTCTTGGTATTCTCCTTCTTGATCTGAATCTCGCAGACATTGCTGGGATGCTGAATGACCTTGGAGATGTACGTCTTGTGCTTTCCTCGCACCTCGCGAGCGATGCGCTCGGCAAGGTAGCAGAAACCGCCATACATCCAGTATTGCCAGAAGACACCAATGGCGCTAGTGCCGATGCTGATGCAGAAGGGCGCAAAGTCGGGCTGGATCATGCAGAAGGCGCCATGAATCGACCAGAAGAAGAAGAACACGATGAACATGTGGTGAGTGTACCAGAATCGCTCATAGTTGGCACGCCGGGGCTTCTCGACGGACGTGATGACCATACCCATCAGGGCGATGAGCATAACATAACCAGTCCACCCGGGGCCCGAGGTAAAGTTGGCCAGCAGCCAACCGTAGACACCAAGGTTGTTCTTGGCAGAGATCATGCCAAAGTTGACCCAGTGTGCAATCGTGTGAACCCAAGAAAAGAAGACAATGGACCAGGCGATAGTCTTGTGAAAGGTGATGTTCTTGTCGAATTGGATGATGCCGTTGAGAGGCGTCTGGCGAGCGAGAGAGATGAAGGTGCGGCAGACAGGAAAGAGAACGAGGGCGACGTCAACGTGTAGTACCAGAGCCGCAGCACGGGCGATGACAAAAGTCGGACCGAAAATATCTCGTGCGACTTGAAGGTTGTCCTTGAGCGCGAAGTTGACGCAGGCAAACGCGAAGACGAGTCCGTGGAGGATCATGAAGACGAAAACAAAACTTGGAACCTGTTAGCGAAGGACTTTGAGGGGTCATGACGATAAATATGTGGGAGGTGGATCGACTGCCGGCCGCAGGAAGGACGTACAATCTTCGATAGCCCTCGTTGATCATCCAACGGTCGAATTTCTCCCTCGATGTCAACTCTTTCTGCTTTTCCTGTGTCATTTCACCCGAGAGAAGCATGCGTGTCAGTGGCGTCCATCTTGACCGCTCCGAAGGCTTCTCCGAGCCCATTGTGTAGTAATCCATGATGTGAGTGGTGCTGAGGTGGCGGTTGTCGAGTCGAGGAGTGGCCGGTACGGCAGTCTTCCGAAGGATAGGGCGGTTGAGTCCAATGCTCTCGTCAACTTGGTCTTTTCCTGCAGACACTTTCTTGTATTATAATGAGATAGCGAAGTTCCGCCGGAGTGCCCTCAACCGCGAGCCGACTTCTCCTACAGGGCGGTGGGTATCGTGACGAGCGAGGGTATAGGCGGCGCCGAGTAATGTCAAAAGGTGTAGTTTGTAGTCGATTCAGAGCCGGCTGAACAGTCGTAAAAGAGATATACAATGAAAGTAATCGAATCGAATGCGAGATGACCCGTGTATTTGCGCGTGGGTTGCCGCAGCAAAGAACGACGAAAGATCCGGGACTGTAAGAGAGGGCAAGTCGTGGGTCAGCAAGGAAAAGTGAAAGGGCAAGAAGAGGCGGAAGGGCACGGGCAATGAATATGGGAGAGAGGGGGAGAAGGAATGGACATGCAGAGAGTGTTTCGGACGTAGATCATACCTTCACACGATGCCTGCACCAGGCGGCTAACCAGTCGAAGGGGATGCGGCCGAAGATCGTGGGTATTAAGTCCCGTGAAGGTCGTCGTCTGGCCCGTGAAGGGGTGTCTCGTCGTCTGGCGGAGGGGGAGGAAAGGGAAAAGGCAGAAGGAAAAGATAGCGAAGGGGGCGCGATCGTAGTGGGAAGTAGGATGATGAAGAAGGTCTTGGACCCTTGGGTTACAGTGGTGACAAGCAATTATGGTACGACCAGCAGACCATTGCGCGCCCAGAATCCTGCCCTGACAAGGTATTGTGCTTGCGTGGATACCTCGCACAGTATGATGCGGATGAAGAGAAGCCAGGATCAGGGGTCGGTAGAGGTGAACAGACATCAAGGATGAACAGAGGAACACATGCCGGAGATGGCCATGACCGTGTAAATGGGACGATGTCGCAGATCTGGTACCTTATCCATTGGCATGGCTGTCGGCCGTCCTCGCCCTCCGTTGCTTGTTCTCAGCAGTGCTCTCCTCTGTCTCTATTGTTGCGACACGCTGCAACTGGAGAACTGGAGGATGGGTGGATGGAAATGGCGATGGCGTCAAGGTCGAAACAAGGTTAGTCTGAAAGAGGACTGGTGTACCCGGGACCATGCAGCTCGGGGGCTTCTTCAGGGGCCTCAGCGCTGAGGGTGCGGTGCGGTGGGGCTGTTCCTCCTCCTACCTTTCCGAGGACTTGCGCGTCCCTCGCAGCCGCCTCGACACCCAGTATTGATTGTCTAAATCTCGTATGAATACCAGCATATGCGAGATAATCGCTGACGAGAAACCGAGATGGCCAAGTCGGAGCAGAGTCAGCTTCTTGACGCATCCTATCACCATACTACTTATTCAACAAGTTCCATGCGAAACCACCAAGTCAGCGTGTTGTTCTGGGGGATTGCCGATTCTGCTTCCTATGATTGGTCTCACTGCCGGCGTCTCGCCTGTACGGTCTGCCAGTCCCGGTGCTGCATCAAGCTCGTGCGAAGACTTGCTGTCGCGGCATGTTTCGGGGCCGGGGTCTCTAACATGACCCGAATCGACATGTGTCGCATCCCGCCATGCCCTGCCCTTCCAATCTCGACTCTTCCATGATGCCGTAAGCGGCTTTTTAAGCTCATCCCATGTCACGGCGATCCTCGCAGCTTTCCCACGCGTGGTGAAGGCTACAATCACGGTTCCTCTTGCCTGTCCAAGACTGGCAGACACCTCAAGGCCTTTGCCCACGGAGCATTTTCACCCTCATGATTGGTTCCCCCACCGTCGCCGCCCTTCGTGTTTTGTTCGCCGTCACCGTCTCGACTTGCAGTATCTCAACACCCTCGAGACAATCCTAGGGGCGATCATTCCTTGGATTGCTGTCTCTTGATACATGAGACGCAACTATCAGGTCATATTTGAAGCTCGTTACGCCCCCTTTCTCATCCCTCACCCAAGGATCTATTACCTTTCTGAACACCCGCCAACAATGCATTCTACTACCACAGCCAGTCTCTCGCCGTCGACGACACACCCACATGCCGAGATGGACCATAAAATCTTGGAAGCATAGACACGGACACTCGAATGTCGCACACGCAAACACCTACCAGATTCGGATTCCCCATCGTCGGCTCCGCAACAGAGCCTCATCCTCAGTCAGGCCCTCCATACTCACACCTATCCACTTGCCAGATCACGCATGTCTTGCACGGGACTTGTTTCGTTTGGTGCCGCCTGCCGTTATGTCACTTCTTTTCAGGGCTAGGCATTTACTCTCTTGCCGCCATGTTGGCCAGCCATCTCATACGGCAGCCCGGCAAACGGTAATACGGCACCGACGACAGCTTTCGATTTCTTTGACCGAGAAAAAGAACACGGACCGCGTCTTTGTAATCTTGCCTTGGCCGTGTTTCTCCCACGTAGCATGGGGATAAAACAATGCGGGACGGGAACCTCCAGTTCCCGCCCGCCGATGACCCGGGTCTGTGGAACGGACCGAGTTGACAATGAAGTCAGCAGCGGGAAACACTCATGGAGCCTTCCTTCAGGTTCACCTGATGTCTTGATGCGTCTAACTGCCCTCACTACACGTTTGTCGCAGATCACCCGGACCATGTAATATGGAATCATTGTGTGGGAATGCAATGCCGTTGTCATAAGCCGAAGCAGCTGTCTGGTGTGCCCGATGGACCTCTCTAACTCCAGCGTCTCTCATTCGTGAAACTCTCCCTCCTCCGCAGTGCCTGATGCCGGACTTGCCTCTCTTCGAACTGGATGTGATGCATGCGTTCGCAAACGCACCAACGACGCCCGTGATGTGAGGCAGGGTGACTGTCTTGCCCAGGACTCCAGAGTTGTCGATGAGAGGCAGCCTAAGTACCCGCCGCCTCGCATTCTACAGCCATCCCCAATCGCGCGAACGAACGTGTCCAAGCCGAAGCCTAGATAGCGTACTTTCGAGTCCATTCGCGGGCGGTGGCCTCGTACCGGGCACGGTCGGTCTTGTAGACGTGGGCAATCTCGGGGACGAGAGGGTCGTCGGGGTTAGGGTCCGTCAACATCGAACAGATGGACAGCAGCACTGGAGATTGTTAGAGTTGCGGCGGAATCGACAATGTGAGGCTACGCACCTTTGGAGATGGTGAGCGCGGGGCTCCACTGGTCTCGCAGAATGTCGAGGCAGATGCTGCCGTTGGAGTTGATGTTGGGGTGGTAAATGCGGGTGGTGAAGTTCACCTTGGGAGGCTTAAAGGGGTAGTCGGTAGGGAAGTGAATGGCGAGGAAGAAAACACCGCCAGAATAAGGAGAATCGCCCTAGGAAAGAACAGTCAGCGAATGCTCAACGAATTGTATACACGGGTAAGAGTGATGAATATGTTAGGAGAAGAGCTTACAGGTCCCATGATCGTCGCCTGCCAGTGGAACTGAAAGCAGCACAGTCAGTACATGTTCTGATCATCATGTCGAGGATGCGTGGCATCAACGAGAACCGAGTCGAGAAGAGGGCATATTCGGCAGGGCTTTTCGAAGGGTCGTTCGACGTTGTCACATACCAGATCCTCACCGACAGGGCCGGCAGAGCATGACGAGGGTGGGTCGCTAGAGTGAAGGTTCAATCAGCCGTCTATTTTCATCTGCCTTTAGTGAAGATATCGCTAATCGAGGCAAGAAACGAGGTCTGCAGGCTCTCTCGCCGGACGACAGACCCCGCTTCGAGCGAGCCCCACCAGACGATGCCTTGGAGACTGCGACAATAGGTAGTGGAAGACAAAAGAATGGACGTACCGGCCGAGATCAGTGAGTTCCTTGTTAATGCGCTTGAGAGCCATGGTGATGGTGTTTGTGGATGGGGGTATCTAAAGAAGAAGATCTTTCTTGGGTGCGCGACTGTGGTGGAGGCAGGTGGCAGGTCAGCGATCGGTCGCACACTGGCAGAAGTGGATGAATGGGTCAAGACGGCGTGCGGTGCAGTGGTGCGGGACAAAGAAGAGCGGGCGGGTGCGGGGGCGAGGGCGAGGGCCGTGATCAGGGCACCTACAGGGGACGAGGGTATTTATCGTCTTCCGCGTCGTCGCAAGAATGGTGTTGTGGTCCAAAAACGGGATTATCAAAGCGTTGCTCGAAAGGTCGAGAGGTGGGCGTGATCTCTGTTGGAGGAGTGGAAGTGCTGGTTGTGTGGTGGAGGGGGAAGAAGAGGGAAGGTAACAGATGGCAAGCAAGGCAGCCAGGCGCTCAGCGGGCAGCAGTGAGGGAGGGGCAACCACACCAGCACCTGACTCTTGCCTTGTCACCTCTCCCAAGCCACTGCCCCAGCACTGAAGCAACCCAGATCCTCCTCTCGCCGTCAGGATTTTAGGCAGGGACCGGGATGGCCGGCCTACCCTACAGAGAAAAGAGGGGCACCGCCACACGGATGTGATGACTTCATCACGTGAGTCAGAAGCCTTAACTGATCCTTACCAATTTTTGCAGGCGGGTTGGTAATGCCTGAAATCATATTCTGGAGAAGAGGCTGATGAATCTTGACCAAGCCACTCACTTCTCGAGCCTTCTTCAAGTACCTACGCTTCGACATCTCTCTGATGACTATACAACACTAGATTGCCATACTCTTGTCTTCGGCTGAAACACAATGTACATCTACCGTTACCGTACATACCTACCTAGCTGAGGTACCTCTAGTGGGCGCCCAACCAACACCACTGCAGTCATGTACGGTTTTCCAAGTCCGAGGCTCCAGACAACACCAGGCTAGGCATCTCACTGCCCAACGCCCCAAGCCGGCCTGGGGTTGGGCACTCCGTGGTCGTGCCTGGCCTTGATGAGATTCACAACTCACGCCTAGCTGATCCTCCCCCCTTCATTCGCAAGTTCCAATAGGGTGCTGAGTTGAAAGCCTTACTGAAGGACAAAGGCATCTGCTCAGACCAAATGATGAAGTCCCTCGAAACTGCGATCTCGGAGAACAGGTGGCTCAGCCTTACACGAACGCCTGGATCCCTGTAATCGCCCGCCCCAGAATAAGGCCTAGACACGTTGAAGTCAGCATCAGTTCCATCGTCGCTATATGAGCACCGTATGGAGCATCCCACGACTACTCACTGTGTATATCGCTCTGCCCCTCGTACGTCTGCGTCACGAACAGATTTGCCACATGTCGACCAATGGCATACTCGTCACTGACGGCGTTGCCTCCGAAAATCTCCTGCAGAACTCGAGCATTTTGGAGAGCTCGGTCACAGTTCTGGCGCTTGACCATGCTGATCATGTCAGGTGTCGCTTTGCCTTGGTCCTTGAGTCGGCCAACCTGGATGGCCGCCAGCGTGCCGTAAGCCGCGTCTGTGCTTGCATCGGCCAGCTTCTTCTGAACGAGTTGATACCTGGCAAGGGGGTTTCCCTTGAACTGCTTCCTCTCAAGCGCATATTCCCTCGCCCGCGTGATGCAGTCCTCCAGAGCACCCATGACGCCGAGGGCAATACCATACCGTGCACTGTTGAGGCATGAGAAGGGGCCGCGGAGCCCTTCAACCTCCGGGAACATGTTTTCGTGTGGGATGGGGCACTCTTCAAGCTGGATCATGCCTGTTATGGAGGCTCGCAGCCCGTTCTTATCTTTGATAGGTGGTGTTTCCAAAGTGCCAGCCGGGCACTTGGATCGTTCAACCAAGAATCCTCGGATTTTTCCAGTCTCCTGCAACTTGGCCCAGACCAGGAGGACGTCCGCGACCGGAGAGTTTGTGATCCAGGTTTTGGCTCCTGACAACGAGTAGTAGCCCTTCTTAGATGGATGTGGTTTCGCAGTGGTCTCCATAGATCCAGGGTCGCTCCCGTGATTCGGTTCTGTCAAACCAAAAGCGCCCAAAAGCTTCCCCTTCGCCATCTGAGGTAAATATTTTTCTTTCTGCTCCTGGCTTCCAAATTCGTTGATGCCTCCCATGACTAGCGACGACTGCACAGACATGCCTGAACGATACCCGCTGTCGACGCGTTCTACTGCGCGCGTGATGAGGCCGCCTGCAACAGTGGAAACGCCTGCGCATCCGTAGCCCTCAATGGTGGCGCCCAATAGGCCGAGTTCACCCATCTCTTCAAGTATTTTTGTGTCATAATGCTCGTCACGGTACGCCTCTTTGTGTGGATGTTAGCAGATGTCTTGCAGGGCGTTTCAGTACAGTACGTACGGAGCACACGAGGCAGCAATTGCTCCTGACAGTATCGCTCCGCAGTCTCGGAGATTGCCAATTCCTCTTCAGTCAATAGATTCTTGGTTGCAAGGGGATCCTGCCAATCGAAGACTGGTGCGGCGTACGATGATGCGAACCTGTTGCCGGTGGTGATTGCAACTGCAATCGGAGACCTGGCCAGGGATGGCCTCACAAGCCTTGGCAGCACGGATCGAATCATGATGAATTGTTGAGCTGAGAATATATCGCCGCTGTTTCTCAAGTCAGCGATGCGTTTGAACCATTGTTTGTAGATAGTTCGTGGTACACCAGAAGCTTGGGCGACTCTCTCCATCGTTGCCCCGCCGTTAGCCGTAGGACTGCATCCGAGGCACCGAGGCACGGTGATGAATAGTGCTCCGTTATCGGACGTCAGCAACCCATCTAATGCACCCCTTCCCAGCGGCTTTCAACCTCGATACGGTGATCAAAGGAAGGCTTTACCAGTCAAGCCAGTGTTGCCTTGTCCATGCTGGTGTTTGGTATTCAATGGATTTTGCTTGAGTCAATGGTTCCTTATCCTGGACTTGGTATCGGCATCGGTGCATTCTGATCTTGCCGTCTTCATGAGAATAAGTGCCCCCATCATCTTACGTACTTCCTACTTGAGTAGCACCTTCCTGCAACGCAAGGTTTCATTGGGACCTTCCAGACGTTCACGCTGTCGAGATCCTAGTCCTCCCCCTGCGGCCTCGACGTCGGCAGGAGTATAGGTAGTCCACTTGAATTGGCATGTTCGTCTGCGTTTGCATCCTCTTAGCCTGGACGGCCTCGGTCCTATATTGCAATTTCCGTTGACATTCTTTCGTCATGTTCCAGCACTTCTAGATCGAGCCCGACTATTGAGCGAGTAACGCTTACCTGCACCCGTCTTACTGACTTGAACCTTGGTGCAGCAGGCTGCCGCACTCACAGGATCGATGAACTCGTGCCTTTCTCTCGCTCTTCACAACATCCCTGCGACGCGCAATACAAGCCATGACAGTCCTCAGACGGAAGAGCATGTCATTCGCACAGATATAGGGACCGTAGAGTCAGCAGTCTGTTCGTTTGGCAACGACACCGAACGGATAGACTGGGCCGTGCAATGTTATATGCGCAAGATTATCGAGGCCGTCAACCACATCAAACACGATCGCAAGGATCGCTGCCCGGCCCCTGAGTTGTTCACTGACGTAGCGAGGCATTACGACAGGTTCAACAGCTCTTCGTTTCGTCAAAAGGTTCAAAATCGGCCCTATGTGACCCGCTGGGACATGCTGCTCGACTCTGCAAAAAATGTCCACCCTAGTCGTCGAGTCGGGTGGGTGCCCGCAAGCCACACACCACAAGATTTCCAGAACGGCAGGAGGAGATCAACGGGGGCAGATTTGGGACAGATAAGGACATCGAAAAGGAATTTTTCTGTGGGAGCAGATCGTCGCCGAATGTGTCGCACATCTGCAAATCAACATGTCACCCCTCGGAGAGGACACTCACGATGGTCAAGCCTGAGCAATCAAAAGGTTTGTTCTTTATGAGTATACTCTGATCTGCGCCAGTGAGCTCATCGTTGCAGGATCCCGTCGATGAGGAGGCAGCAGCGTGGGGAAGACAGCCGAAGACGCCGAAGATATCCCCCACGACGCTCGAGCCAGAAGTCACGCAACAGCCAGGCTTCAGAGAAACGGTCGCCCAACATATCCGCCAAGTGGGCTATTTTCTTCGTCACGACCGACTTCCAAGTCCTGAATTTGTCAAGGACACAGGCCGCTCCGTCTCTCCTGGAGGGGAACGGAGACGGATGGCTCGGGAGCCCCAAGATGATCACTCATCAGATGAGACCAGTCCTTTCCATAGGCCGTTGATGCGGATATCAACTCAAGACTGCCCGGGTCACCAGTCGCCGAGCCAGTTGACACAGGCAGTGGGAAGTCTTGCCATGACGGGTATTCTGTCCGCCACAGGCGATCTTGACCGTTTATCAGAGGCATCACGGGCCTTCAGTCGGAGCTATCGAATTGAAACCCCATCGGAGCAAGCGATAACAGGGCCAGTACTGGATACGTTAGCCACATCAAGGAACTTCGGCCAAGCCAGTGATAGTACTTCTCCGTCGATGGACCCAGGGAGCTTGGGCGGCGAGCTTCCACAAGTAAACATCGCGAATGGACATGCGGGGAAGGCTTCTACGAGTGTCGGCGACAAGGTGTATCCGGAAACTGTCCTCAACGGAGGTATCCTGGAAAGTCCAAAGTTAGGACGACAAAAACGCTAGTGGCAGTTCGGCCGCTTTTCTCCTGATGAGAAGATAATCTACCAGCAAGAAGACTGGGGGACCATGGCGCAACCTTCACAAGGGTTCCAAGACAGTACAATCGACAACAACGTTGAGCTCAAGGAGGGGCGACAAACTTCGAACCAAGAGCCCCAAATAGAGCCGTACATGCAGGATGAAGTAGGCCAAGAGTCTTCGGGCATAACTCTTTCGGGCCAAGACGTTATACTTCCGCTAGCATGCGACTACATGGAGGCAACGGCACACGAAGACTCGCCCATGTCGCCGGACAGTCTACTGACACCTGCAAATTTCGAGCGCGACTTCACAGGGATATTCAAGGACCTACATGATCAAGCTCGGCGTGTTCAACGCCGGCCCACCGAGGCTCAAGTTGGCAAAGGTCCTGAAATTAGACCCACGAGGCAACCTCGAAAGGTCGACTGGTCTTTACTACAGGTCGTGCACGTGAAGGGAGGCTGGGTGATCATCGAACCATCCACTACAACGGCAGAGCCACAGATCTTCACAGACACGACAACCAAACACCAAGGGTCTTCGCCTAAGCTTACATCCTTGGGCGTTCTCCCTGGTGCCTACCAGGCAATGGACCCGTTGGTAACTTTCATTCCTCAAGCCCCAGACTCAAAGGCCCTCAAGAAGGAACGGAATAAGATTTTGGCCTACGCCAAAAGACACAGGGGCTCGCAAGACGACCTCGCGAAGCTCTTGGGGTCTAATCATGAGCTCTCGACACGGGCGTCTGGTGCTGAGGATAGCGGCGCGGTGTTGATCACTACTGATGATCGACAGGGGGCCATGGCTACTGCCGGGCTTGCTGATGATACTACAAAGCAGTTTCCGGAACAACCAACTTTCATCGAGGTGATTGATCGAGCCCTAGGCCATGAAGTTATTCTGAGGCGCAACACATCTGGCACATTGCTGGTCAAGAAAGTAGAAGAACGCAATGGCTCCAAATGTGGATCGCAAGATGCGCAACCCTTGTCGTCTACCACCTTGTCGCACCCTGCCACTTGCAAAACATCCGACTGACCAAGCCATCCAACAGAGCGTACTGTGGAGGACCGGGCCAACGAATTCGCTTACGAACTCCTTATGCTCTGAATCCTTTCCTAAGACCAACTTTATGTAGAAATAATATAACATCATCAGACAGAAGAGCTGTATGAGGAAACAAACAAGTGACGTATACTGACAAAGAATTTATCACAATATTTCGGTGTTTGACGTTGAGCAACATCTAGTCCAACAACATAGGTCGTCTATATTCTAATCGGCCGCTTTCATGCCCACCATTTCATACTCTCCTGTACCGTCCCTGCCCCTGTCCCGTCCTCTGCCCCTCGAGAAACCCTGTTCCTCATCACCCTCTGCCGGCGCGCCGTTGATCTGCGAACTATCGCCGTCGCCAACACGCCCGCCAGCTCCAGCGTTGCCACTATGACCACCGCCGCCACCACTGCCACCAAAATATATAGGACGCAGCTCACGGTATCTAGAGCCCCAGACGCCGAGTGCGGCGCAGAGCCCCGCGGATGCTATCATGCAGGCCCACCACATGGCGTTGCGGGGCAGACGCCCCGTGTACAGCGTTGTGATGATTAGATGAAGGCCGTGAATGGTGACGGCGAAGTCGGGCACGAGTTTCGAACGAGAGACAAGGAGGATGATGGCTATCGCCCTGTGCGCGCAATGTCAGCCGAGTCTAAGCCTGGGGGGCGGAGACGATCCTCGAGCTTTTGCAATGGACGGTAGATGCCACGTTTGGAGGAGGGGAGGTTGAAAACGTACATGCAGAAACCGCCATCAAGTATCAACACGAACCCACAGAGCCAGCCTTGTGTTGTGTCTCCCCTGACAGCTTCCCAGCCGAAAACGAAATCGAGTGTGAACGAGGCGCCAGCGACGAGTGCCGTGAACAGCATGAGGATTATGGCGCCAACGTAGTAGAGAGCTTGTAGAGTCGCGATCTGAGTGGCGAGCCTCAAGGGCGGGAGCTCAGCCACGGCGCCAGCGCGCGGTGGCCTCCGCCTGCGCGGCATGGCGATGTGGTAAAGAGGGAGGTTGTTGCGACAACCGATCAGGGGGTTGCGGCTTGGCTGAGCCTTGGTCGTAGAGGCCTGCTCGAGTCGTTATGGCGAGAGCATGAGCGAGATAGTACGTATACGTGTGTATTACGAAGCTTTGCGTATCTTGTGTGCGGCTTGAGGTCCAGGCGTATGTTTAGATGTCGTGTGTTAAGGATCAGTTGTATTGGCGCAGGGTCAGTGGCAGAACGTCCGCGGACCTCGCTCAGCGGAATGGCAAATGACAGCTGGAGCATTGGCGTTCGAGGCGCCCACCCCAGATTCTCGGGAACGCTAGGCCCGTTGAGCTCACCGCCCGATTCCTGCCCTCGAACTCTCCCAAATTTTGGACAAGCAAGACAAGCTCCAGAAGACAGTCAGCGGGTCCCCACCACGGCTTTCGAAGTCCCTGAAGTACCTACAGAACGACATCGACGACATCGCCAACACCCACGCCACCCTAGCAACAACCCCCTTTGCCCTCGCCACTATCAAGCCGGTGCGCCGAAGAACACCACCGATCTCTCTTCAGTAAACAGTCCTCCACGATGGGCCTCTTCTCTTGGTCCCAGAGCGCCGACGAGAAGCGCGCCGACGAGGTCCGCACCGGCGCTGTCGCCCCCGACCGCAGCGAGCGTAAGAAGTGTTGGGAGGCCCGCGACAGCTACTTCGCCTGCCTCGACCGCTCCAATATCATCGACGCTCTCAAGGAAGACAAGGCTGCGCGCAATGCCTGCCCATCCGAGAACGATCTCTTTGAGCGCGACTGCGCGACCGCATGGGTGCGTTCTCGTGCCTAACGAGGCCTCGAAACCCGTACGTTGTGGGCAGACATAAAAGCTGATAGTGCGGATGCAGGTCAAATACTTCAAGCAGTGGCGCGTGGCTGACATCCAGAAGAAGGCGAGGATAGCCCAGCTCGAGGCCGAGGGCGCCGTCAAGATGGACGTTACCACGTCCTTTACTGACAACAGTTCCACCGGCACCACCGGGGTCCCCAAAGGGACGAGCAAGGAGGATATTCAAGACATGCTTTCCTCTCGCAGGAAGTAACAGCCACTTCTAATCGTGGAGTCATCCGAAGCGTGAGGCACAGTACAGGCCACGACCCTCTGGGGGTCCACCACAAACGTCCCCTCTCCACGCTTGATTGTACAATGTATTATAATGTTACCTGTATGTATGTGCCTTGTAAGTTAAAGGCGATATCTTGCGCGTGGTCTCCGATGGACCGGATCGGAACAGGTCTGGCGTGGGACACCATGTGGAAAGCACACGGCAGTTTGCCACCATTGTTGCATGGCCAACAGTCGCGGAATTAAGACGAAGGAGTTAGAATCATCTATCTAGAAATATGAACCCCCCCTGCTATCCGACTCCCTAACCCACTAGCCAATTTGGCTATGCTGTGCTCTGCAGCTTTCTAGTCGCTCCGGCTTTGCCACCCTTGAACGACGTCGTGCTTAGTCCGCGGTGGGCATTACAGTTATAAAAAAAAGCCCAAGCTTGATGCAGCGGTGGTATCATCCATGTGCAATACAATGACAAAAGGAAAAAAAGACCGAGTAAATGGAGAACGCTTTAGAAGCCGCCTCCCCCCGCAGGTGCGCCGGTTTGCGAGGCTAACGACGCCACAACTAGCTCGCCAGCATCGTATATGTCGAAATACTAGGAATCCAGTGCTGGTGACAACACAATGTTCGCTTTCAATAGGCTGGCTCGCACAGAGTAGTTGTCGAGCTTTGCTCGCTATGCAAAGCCGAGTCGCGCCCTAGTCTCGGGCCCAGACTCGCCTGGCAGAGGTGGTAGGTCCTTGTTCAACGAGTCTTTGCTCAGCCTCGGCTCAAGCGCGTCATCAGGGTTGAAGGATATGGCATCGTTGCTTCTGGGTCGTGACATCGCCCCGTAGCCGCTGTCTTGGCTCTCAGGCTTCAAGCCAGTCTTCGGTGGCGTAGGAGGCGCATGGTTTCTGAGCGCTGGCATCTTATTCAAGAAGCCGGGCTTTGCCGGTGTTGCAGGTCTGAATTCGTCGTCTCCATCACGGCTGCGTCCACCAATTGAGTGTGATTCGGCAGCTTCCTCGACGACCGGCAAGACTGGCTGTGTGTGTCCAGATTCACGTCTGTCGGATGCCGGCATCGTCGTCATAATCTTTTCAGGCACAGACTCTTCCGAGGCCCCGCGCTCTGCTGACCTCTGTGCTACGAGCTCTGCTTGTTCAATTACCTCCTGCGCTTCGGGAGACTTTTGCCCACTGGGCAAAGGAGCTGGTGGCGGTTGATGGGTCGGCATGGGAGGCGCTGAAGTAGAGTTAGACCGTCGCCGGGAGTTTGAGCTTCTCCAGCTCGACACACGCTGATTCGGATGGTCGGCTACGATAGCGGCGGCTGCCTCTTCTTGCTGCTTCTGTTGCTGCTCGCGGGCTGCTTGCTCTGGTGACATGGTGATGCCCTCTACAAAGTGGTAGAAACGATCTCCGTATTGAGTGGGGGGGGTGGCAGAGATTTGGTTTCGATCACTGGTTAGCCCCTTCCAGAAGTGCTCAATCTTTTTGATCATTCCGTACTACCAACTGTTAGCAAACGTGTTCGTCTCACACGGATATCAATTGAGCTTACGTGAGTCAGGCAGTCGATCACTCCCAGGTAATAGATTTCCTCAGCTGGGGAATTGTCTTCGTGTGTCGCTCGAAGGCCCCCATCATCCTGGTTGAAAATGAAGCCCGCTCTGTTATGCGCCTCGTCTAGTTCGTCTGGCATTTTGTTGGAGGACCCCATGGGCACTGGCCGTTCTTGACGGATCATCTGCCTCAACTCTTTGGCTTTTCGAGCATTCTCCAGCTTAGATGGAGTTCTCAGTAGAACCGACTGCGGTTCAGATTCGTCCTGGGTGGCGTCGCCGCCAGGGTTGAAGACCTGCAGAGTCTTGCCCCGCAAGTTTTCCTCGTTCCCCCTCGACACGTCGTGAATGCCAACGAGGAGCGAGTAGTCCATAATTTTCAGCTTCTTCATCAGTGCGACGTCCCGGTCGAGTTGTTCCAGGAACAGTCGTTTCTTCTGAATACCCAGCTCGAGAGAGCGTTGCCGCCTCAGCCAGTTGAGATCTTTCATTGTCGCCCTTGGATTCTTGTCCAGGTCCTCCTCTCGATAATCACGGCCGATGGTGGAGCCCTTGAGATCGAAGGTGGAGTGAATATCCCGGTGTGGAGGGAAAAGATTGTTCATGACGACGAAGTGAATCTTCTTGCCATAGGGCATCTTGACGCGGTGAAGACCATAGAATTGCGACAGCAAGGTGTTGGGGTTGTCGCTGACGTGCTGGTAATAATCCTTGAGGATCTTGCGAAGGAACTTATGCTCGGCATGATGGATGGTTTTGATGATGTACTTGTAATCCCTGGAGAAGTAGAAGAAGCTTCCGCTCTTTCCTGGAGAACCGAGCTCGGAGAGTATGTACTTTCCGGTGAGAGACATGAGATAGTCGGCAGGGTCGAGACGAAACAGCGACCGTAATCGACGGAAGACCCACGGCGCGTAATCCTTAAACTTGAAGTCGTACTTTGCCGATGGGACAAGCTCATTGCCAGCGATGTCAAAGGTGGACTTCTGTTTCGCAACAAAGTCGGCGTCGGTAGGGGGCCTGTCAAGCTTTGCATTGGTACGCGACACGGAGACACGGATGCCTGTAAGCATGTTGTACGCCGTGACCCAGTTGGCATGATGCTCGTCCACCTTTGTGCCTACAAGCACACGGTCGTCGTCCTCTTCCTCCCTCTTCTTCCTCTTGCTTGCTCTTTTCTGGCGGTAGGCTTCGGCCCAGCGGAGGGCATCTTCGTCAGGGACTATGTCGTCGCGCGGCGCATCAGACTGCAGGGATCTCGTATTCCTACGTCCGAGACTGAGCGACGCCCTACGGACGCCTGCCGTTGCCGTCGTGGGAGAGAAGCGACCGCTGGTGAAGGCCGTGTCGTGTCCATCTTTAGAATTCCTGCCAGACTGCAACTTTGGCACTTCGAGGGTGTGTCTTTGTTTAAGACCGGTGTTTGGGGGGACCTGCAAAGACGAGGACGGATCGACGCCGCCTGCTTCGTAAATGGGAGGAGATGAAAAGCGATGTGGTGAGTTGGTGGTCCGAGCCTCCATAATAGTAGATGCGGAAGCATTAGTGCGGGCAGGGGTTGTTGGTTCCGTAGTATGGTCGTGTTGCGAGAGGGTCGTCTCGGAAGGATGTGTCAAGCTGGCCCTGGGCGAAGGTTGTATGGAGCCGTTTGACGTGGGAGGCGGAGGTGCTGTCCTGTCGGGCATCTTGACAACGCTGCCATTCTGCATGGGGTGTGAGGGTCCGGTTTCCCTCTGCAGCGTATCATGGTTCGTACAATTAGCACCATCATCCTCATGATCTCCGCCATTCACCGTCTTGCCGTGAGGCAAAGAGCTCATACTGGTAGGCCTGGTGCCATTCACCTGTGCGGGGAAAGAGTCGGACGAGTCGGAGGCTGGGACAGAAGAGAAGGAGCTTTCGTCGAAACTATCATCCGGGTGTGGAGGAGAGTTGTGCTTGCGGAGGACTATGGGATGGCTGTGGCCATTCGTGTTATGGCCAGCGTGTTTGCTCTTGACACCAAGCCTGAGTGTGTTGGTCGGATCAAGATCCAGGAAGTCGGTGTCGGACGAGTAGACTGGTGCTTTCTCGTGAGTCAAGAATGTGGGCATGGTCGTACAGATTTGTATGTATCTCCAGCAAGATGGTGTCGGAAAAGCTATTGGCGAGAAGAGTGTCGTCGACCGAAAGGGGGCCTGGTTATCTCGTGCAGGGCAGGTTTGAGGGCACTCCCCAACACGACAGCACAGCGACTTGAATGTCGTTGGACAGCCGGCGGGGTAGGGCGAGATTTAGAGGCTGAATGAGCGTAAATGATGGACTCCCGTCGCTTGACCCCGAGCCGCGTCGTCCCTCAATGGGCGTCTCCTTGTAGGCAAAACAGTCGACTCAGGGATGGCGGGAAGTGGTCGGAGCCGCTGAAGCGGAGAGCGAATTAGGGTCAGGCGGGAAAGCGAGAAATCATACGAAATAGTGAACCAGACGGGAAGTCGAATATGAGGGTCTGCGCTATAGTGTAGTAAGGGTGAGGACGGAGGAGGCGGGTGGTTGGCGGATAGATTGAGATGCGTTTGCTTTGCTTTGCTGGGGATCGGTAGGATTGACACGGAGGGAAAGAGGATGGATGTGGTCGTTGGGTAGTGGCTGTAGCGGCTGCCCTGGGCTGCTGGGCTCCTGGGCTCCACGGACCAGGGGCCAGGCAGGGACTGAGGTGAGTGGGTCTTGTCCAATCGACGTGCAGCCCCGAGCCAGCGAGCCAGAGGGCAGAAAGGCTGGGCAGACAGAGCGAGAGCGACGGTACGACGGGAAGGACTCTCAGACGGCTCCACATCAAATTCAAATTACGGCGCGTCGATGGCGTACCCAATTCAGCATCGCCGTGTCGTATCTTCTCATGCCGACTTCCTGGTCCACTTACTTCCAGGCGCAGCAGCGCAATCGTGCCTCGGGTACCTCATATCAAGGCTGAAAGTATGCCCGGAGCTGTGACTGAGCTGAGCTGTACTGGCCGACTCTGAGCGGTAAATTGCTGAAGCAGGACGTATCTTTGCCCAGATCGCTCCGTGAGGACGGATGGCGACGACCCATTAATCCTCCAACTTCCCAATCCACTGAGTTCCTGTGAGTGAGTGACTCTTGTAATTCATATCTCCCACACCTGGGTTTCCTCACCAATGACTTCTGCTCCTGAGGTCCATCTCTTCATCCGTGACCCAGTCTGCGCCTCCTCTCCTTGATTTGTTACTGCTCTTCACAACAGGACCCCGACTTACCCGAGCACTGGTAATTTCGATCAGGAGCCAGTCCTTACGAGACTTGCAATGGACCTAGACGGCCTCGCCCGAGGGCCAATCGACAGTTGCGCCAAGAGGGAACTCTGACGAAGCACGGGTGCCAACAGAACCCCGGGCCCCCGTCAGGAGAACCTGGCAGCCGCAGAGTGCAGGTGGAGAGGTTCCCAGCAGAGCCCCATTCTTGAGGAGCAGCTCGTTATTGTTCGTCCACTTGACCTTTCAGGGTAACCGTCGGGCAAGGATAAGACGTAACCTTCTCTGTCCATATTCCTTTTCTCCGGGAGGACAGCAAGACAGTATCTCAACTATCCTGCCGGGAGGCAGCCGGTTCTGGCTGTCAAACTTCCTCAACGACTGTAGAACGCGTCCCCACAGGGAAGTAAGGGATGGAGGTCACCGACTGCGTCATGCGCATCCCAGACGACTTGACGCTGACCAGTGTTTGCCCTGGCGAAGACAAGATCGCCGAGATCGCCATACCGTCTTCGAGACACTGGCCCACACTGTCGTCACTAAGTTCTCGGGATAGGGCCTTCACTTCACAAACAGCTGGATCAGAGTGTTAAGAGTAATAAACGTATGCGATTAAACGTTCCCCTTCCCAAGTCATCAATATGCGTTCCTAAACCAAGCCGGGCCTGTCTTCCAGTCCATGTGGAGTAATTTTACATCGAGTAAGGTACATACAGCTTTGACATTTCCTCCTGTGTCGTCTCCTCGTCTCGACCTTGACAGGCCATGCAGACGCGAGGCAAGACCGAAGCTTCATGCTCCCGCAACTACAGCAAGCCCGTCGTAAATCATCCGCTTCACCTCGTAGAAAGTGCTCCGGTGCTGCATCATGGCCGACAAGTCTGCCACACCGACGCTCTCCACCTCTATCCTGCCCATGCTGGTCTTGCGGACTGCTACGGCCCCGTTAATGACAAGCGTGCCCTCGCCCCGGAACTCGGCCGTGTAGCCTGCCGATTGCATTGCCCGCCGCAGGTCCGTAAGCCGCAGATCGCCGACGTGCAGCGGCTGTGCGACAGACCGTACCGCCGACACCATGCTCAGGGGCAGTGTGTCGAGAACCGGTACCACCTCGACCTCTTCGTCCTCAACTTCTTCGTCACCTTCCACTTTGGGGGACACGCCGTCATCGTTGCTCGCCGTCTTTAGCCTCTTGTTGGCACCCAACGTCTCGGCAAGAGCTAGCCGTCCGCCCACCAGTTGTCCAGTAATCGTTACAATACCCAATCCTCGGAGATTTTGCCATTTGAGCTTCTTGATGAGGCTGTCACCAAGCTTCACAACCCATGCATTCGTGTCGACACTGGCATCCACTGTAACACCGACGTCCGGCGTGAAGACATCTACGGCGCTCTCGTCAGATGCGCCTATGCGTGCTGCGAGCAATTTTTTGCAGTCCGCGGCCAGAGTAGTCGTTTCCTCCTGGCTACCACCCACGAGTATCAATTTTCTCGGTTGGATGAGAGGGATCAGGTTGTTCAAGCTGCGCTTGTCGTGAAGCCCACTGAAGTCAACAAACCCGATTCGCAGGTTGACCGTGACTGTCTCTGAGGATGTGACGAGTTTCGACGGCCCAATGATCTCTTCCTCTACCACATCCTCAACATCATCGAGCTCGTCAGCCGGGTGGCCGTCCGCAGCTGAGAACATGTCGACCTCATCTGCGGATCCTTCTCTTCTAGCGTTCGATCGCTTGTTGGATTCGTTGTTATTGCCATCATCCCATTTTCGCTTGGATCCCAGCCGTCCATCGACGTCATCTCGCCGAGAGTTATGAGCTTCCTGCGCATCCTCTTCCCTCTCTTCGGCCCTTAGGTAGTCTTCCGGGCGAATCGCCTCACCAAATTGATCGTCACGCTTACGTCGAACAGCAAGCGGGAAACACCTTTCGCGGCCTCGCTTGGCTCGCACATCGTAATCGCTAGCTCCAAGTTTCTTCGTGAGGACGTTTATACCCAGGTCCTCATCGCTCAAGATCACTTTCTTTCTTGTTGCCTGTCCCATTGTCGTGGAGATGTTCAAAGCCTTGCCTTGTCGCTCGTTATCTGACTCACCCGAGTCGGATGATGATTCAGAGGAACCATCGTCGGCAACGTCTGCTGGGGCCTCTAATGAAGCAGCGCCTCCGGTCGTGAGGGTCGACTGCAGCTGTCGCTGCGTTGCAAGCCACTGCTGATATGTGCTGAGCTCTTCACCTTCAAGTCCCTGTCGTTTGGCGTCCGATACCTCGAGTTGCCGGCCGCCACCGTATACAAGCTCGATGCTGTCGCTGCTGGCTGACTGGTCGATGGAGACGCCGTCTCTGCGCTCCTGCCACCAGTCCCACAATGTTCTTGCGATGGAAGGCTGGCCGGAATGGGCAAGAGCAGGCTTATCCGTCAGGATGAGCAGGTTCCTTGAGTCTTTCGCGAGTTCTCTGATGAGGTCTTTGGAGAAGCCCCATTCCAGGCTGTTGTCGCTCGCAACGATCACACGGCCTTCTGACTGCACATTTTCGGTGGCTTGGCTCAGCAGCTTTTGTATTTGTGCCTGTCGCTCCACCAGCCTCGTGTATCGGAAGTCGAAAGGCGCAGCATCCTTTGCGTGCTTGCCATCGTTGCCGTTGGCCTTTCGCTGGCCGTCTGCTGTGGCCTCGAACTCGCGGACGATGTTGTCGTCCATCCACTCAAGCATACTTCGTGCATACCGCAACGTGCTGGACATGTTGCGACCAGCCAAATAGAGCTTTGCTGCTCTCAGAGCGCTGTCGCTCTTCCCTGCTTCAAGTCTCCATGCATGCTCGAGAAGATAAGCGAGCTCTAGCACACGCGCGCTAGAGTCGGCAGGGATGAGGACTGTTCCTCCGCGGCTTACGCATAGCTTGATCATCTCGATTAGTTGCTCATCACGCTTGCGTCGGCCTCCGGATGGGGCGTTCCTGTCGGCGCCGCGGCTGCTACAAATCAGGGCTGTTGGTTTGCGTAGCTGCTCAATGACTTCTGCACTGCCGGCTCCCGCTCCTCCGAGCCACGCAGCACCTGCGAAAACGTTTTCTCGAGCCTGGTTCCAATCAACAGCATATACGATTGACTCAAGCCCATGTTGAATGTGCCATATCGTACCACCGAGGGTGTGGCCGGCGTTGAATGCCGTAATTGTAAGGCCATTGAGGGGTGGAGAGAATGGAGAGGGAAGCGGCTCATGCGGTTGAGAGTACTTCAGCGGCTGAATGAGAGAAAAGTATCGAGTGATTTCTTCAGGTGTCGGGGCCTGGAGGAGAAAATTGCTGTTTGGCGCAGGTTGTTGTGAGTATGAGTAGGCAATTTCGATAAGGGATGCATGCGGAATAGTCGTGGCGGCGCGTGGTGTAGACGAGTATAAATCCTGGGTGAGGGTTCGGCCAAGGTCGATGACTGGCCTTGTGGCGTACACAGGTATACGGGTGAACTGAGGGAAATTCTTGCAGCAATGGGCAAAAGCTGCCAGATGCGATGTAGTTGCGTGTGTGAGGAGAATAAGTGACAGAGTCGGCACCTGTCTAACAAATGGTCAATAAGGGAGGAGCGAGGACGAAGCACATCGCAACCTACTTCTCGAGCTCCTTGAGCTTCTCCACATCGAAGGACTCGTCCCATCCCAGGTCAATCAGCACCTTTACTCCCCCATCCAGCTCGAGTATAGATTGCGAGGCGGCTGATTCGGAGTGTGCGCCTTGCAGCGGGCAAAATGTAAACATTGTTGGTTATGTCGGGCTACGATGTGCGATGCATGCCCAACATCAGGTGGCCGTCGTGACGATAGAATTGATATTTGAATCGAATGACATGGGTCGCATGAGGTCGCGCTGAAGTTTTTCGGATGGCCCTAAGTGCAAAAAGGTGGTCATCAAGGGTTGCTGAGGTTGACGGTCTGGGTTCTGTTTTGTCGCGACAAAGGATCCCAGTTGGAGACTCTGCAGACAGCCAGGCACGACTGCACCAAATGCTCGAGGTTGACTGCACGGTCCACTTTCCGGACAGCTCCTGCTGTCGGAAAAGGGCGCTAGTCTTTATGAAGCTTAGCCTCAATTCCACAACAGCCCGGAACGGATGAACCTGTCGGAAAGTTATCGTGTCACTTCCAGATCCCTGAAGCTCTAACGCGAGAAGACATGGAGGCCACGAACTCACAATCCCAGAATCTCTAATTCTGAGCGTGGTTCTGACCTGCGACTGGCATGGCGCACCTGTAGCGCAAATCCTATTCTTCTTACACCCTGTCTACAACCGAGTACTGGGGCTCCGAACCTTGACGCGATCATCCCCTCGTCGTCTGACACGATCACGACTTGGGTTCTTAGAGTACATACCTAGCGGAAGTACCTTGGTTCCCATCACCTCCGACACTAAGAAGCGAACGACCTCGGTCCTTGTTTTTGTAACTCCGCGACCATGGACTTCGGGATGTATCACCACCTGGGTCAGGCGGAGCCGACAGACCCGTCGCATCCCAACTCATCGACCCAGCCTGCGCCGCCCCAGTTTCGACCTCCCGTTGCGTCTCAGTCGTACCAGCAAGGAGCAGGTTATGGTGGGCCCTCCTTGGATCAACAGCAATACTACGGTGGGCAACCGCCTTCAGGTTCTGCTTACGGGCAACCGCAGGGTCAAGATGCGTTCCAGGGCCAAGCTCCCCCGCCGGATGCCACCTTGGATTCTCAGATGGGGGCCATGTCCTTGGGGCCTGGAGAAGTACACACGAAGAGAAAGAAGAAGGATCGTCACGCCTACCATCAGGTTGAGGCTACCGGATCTTCACAAGCGTTCAACGGCATGCCGAGCGCAGGAACGCCCGCTTCACAGTTCCTCAATGCCGACCCGTCAGCAATGTCTGGGCCCGGCGGGCAGTTCCTAAATGCCCAAGGGAACCAATTTGCTACCCCGGCAGGCGCAAACATCATACCGGGCCCTGTATCTCCGAACCCCTTCAACGCCCCCATCAACGGCGCCAGCGACCCAGGTCCCTCTCCCGCCTTTATTCCTGCCTCTGGTCAACAGGCGGTTACGGCGAACGACATGCCGAGTGTGCCCGTTTCGAGAGACTCTACCCAGCAATTCTACTTGGGGAACGTTTATCCCACCTTTGAAAAGCATGTCCCGCCACCAGCGACCACTTCTTTTGTCGCGTTCGATCAGGGCAACTCGTCGCCAAAGTATACGCGTCTGACGATGAACAACATACCCGCCACTGCTGAAGGCCTTGCCAGCACTGGCCTTCCTCTGGGTCTTCTTTTGCAACCCCTGGCGCCTCTGCAGCAAGGCGAGCTGGAGATTCCTATCTTGGATTTTGGCGAGTCTGGCCCGCCCAGGTGTAGGAGGTGTCGCGCATATATCAACCCCTTCATGATGTTCCGATCAGGCGGCAACAAATTTGTATGCAACCTCTGCACATATCCCAATGACACCCCTGCGGAGTATTTTGCTGCGACAACTCCCCAAGGCGTCAGAGTGGACCGAGATCAACGCCCAGAACTAACACGCGGCACCGTTGAGTTTGTCGTGCCCAAGGAATACTGGACGAAAGAGCCCGTCGGGTTGCGATGGTTGTTCCTTATTGATGTCACGCAAGAGTCATACAATCGAGGTTTCGTGGAATCCTTCTGCGAAGGTATTCTGGCCGCGTTGTACGGCGGTGAGGATACGGACGAGCAAGGCGAAGGGTTAGAGCCGAAGCGAAGCATCCCAGCCGGTGCAAAGGTTGGCTTTGTCTCTTATGACAAGGATATTCACTTCTACAACATCAGCGTAAGTTTCTCCTGCTAATGTTGAGAAACTTTGGCATCTAACAAGTTCTCAGTCAGCGCTTGACCAAGCTCAGATGATGATAATGCCTGATCTTGAAGACCCTTTTGTTCCCCTGAGCGACGGTCTTTTCGTCGACCCCTACGAATCGAAGGACGTCATCTCCTCTCTACTCACAAGGCTGCCTGAACTGTTTTCCAGCGTCAAGAACCCTGAGCCTGCCCTTCTAGCGACACTCAACTCAGCGATGGCAGCCTTGGAGAAGACGGGCGGCAAAATCGTTTGCGCCTGTTCTGCGCTGCCTACCTGGGGCCCTGGCAGACTGTTCCTCAGAGACGAGGGCAAGCACCCTGGCGGTGAGACAGACAAGAAGCTCTTCACGACCGAGCATCCTGCTTGGAAAAAGACGGTAGAGAAGATGGTAGCCTCTGGGGTAGGTGTCGACTTCTTCCTCGCGGCGCCCTCTGGTGGATACCTCGATATCGGGACCATTGGTCATGTCGCCTCAACAACCGGCGGCGAGACATTCTACTACCCAAACTTCATCGGTGGCAGGGATAATGCCAAGCTCTCCATGGAGATCAAACACGCGGTGACCCGAGAGACAGGTGTGCAAGCTCTGATGAAAGTCCGTTGCTCGAACGGTCTGCAAATATCGGGCTACCATGGCAACTTCGTGCAACACACTTTTGGCGCCGACCTCGAGATTGGTGTTATCGATGCGGACAAGGCCATGGGTGTGACATTCACGTATGACGGCAAACTGGATTCCAAACTGGATGCTCACTTTCAATCCGCTCTCCTCTACACATCAGCTTCTGGCCAACGCAGGGTACGCTGCTCTAACGTGATCGCAAGCGTCAGCGATCACTCAAGAGACTGCGTCAAATTCATTGACCAAGACGCAGTGTACTCGATCCTGGCTAAGGAGGCGAGCACTAAGTTGGACACAACGTCTGCAAATCTAAAGGATGTCCGAAACTTCCTGACGGAACGAACCATTGATGTTCTCGCAAACTATCGCAAGAACTTCCTCACGCAAGCGCATCCGCCAGGCGAGCTGGTCATGCCTGAGAGGCTCAAGGAATTCGCGATGTACATGCTGGGCCTCATCAAATCCCGTGCCTTCAAGGGCGGCAGTGAGAGTACAGACCGCCGCGTTCATGAGCTACGCATGGTCCGCTCTATGGGTGCTCTTGAATTGAGCCTATACCTGTACCCTCGTATGATTCCACTGCACAACCTGCAGCCGGAGGAAGGTTTCCCTGACGAGTCCGGTCACCTCAAGCTGCCGCCGTCTATCCGGACGTCATTTTCGTTCGTTGAGCCTGGTGGTGTCTACCTCGTAGACAACGGCCAGCAATGTCTCATCTGGTTCCACGCGCAGACCTCGCCCAACCTCATCGCGGATCTCTTCGGTGAGCAAAATACTAGCTTGCAGAGTCTCGATGCCTATACGTCATCTCTCCCGGTCCTTCAGACACATCTCAACGCTCAGGCGCGCAACATCATCGAATTCCTCAAGACGATGCGCGGCTCGAAGGGCATGGCCATCCAGCTAGCGCGCCAAGGCATTGATGGTGCTGAGTACGAGTTCGCGCGCATGCTGTTGGAGGACCGCAACAACGAGGCTCAGAGCTACGTCGACTGGCTAGTTCATCTGCACAAAGGGGTGCAGCTCGAGGTAAGCCGGAGAACACCAGCCTCCCTGGCGCCGTCTTTTCTTCATCGCGACTGGTAGAAATGCTGACGACTTCGCCCACAGTTGACGGGACAGAGAAAGAGGGAAGACCAAGCGACAGAAGGCGGCGCGCTCTCCACGTTCAGCGGACTCAGGCCCGCCTACTGGTGATCGGGGCGTCGAAAAAACGTTGTCGAGACGGGTGGCGTGCGTGGATGGTGGCATACGGGGGCTGGGAGCATTGGAGCAAGGGGGCCGACTGCACGAAAGCGACGCGGTTGTCTAATGAAATGAACCATCAGTAACAGTCCAGTCAATGGTGCATACCCATCATCACGTTGATTCAAGAGGCAATAGGTGATACAGCCGGAACCCCCACCTCATATTCATTCATCTGCACTTTCGCCACACGCAGTCCACGTGTGACCAGTGCCGTCTCGATTTGGGCGCCTGTCCACATTCGATTCCACGGACAGCTGGGCGGGCTGAGCTCGACCCAGCTAGTGACCATAATTTTGCACAATACCGGGGGTGATCCCCGTGAGCACCAACCCTTAACCAACAGCCCTGTCGATGAGGCCGCAATCGCTACGATGCCTTCTTCGCTGAGAGTGCATGCCATCTTGTTTGGTGGCTGGCTGTTCCACAGCCAGAGCAGCCTTCTTTCGGTCTGCCGCTTTTCTGTGCTACCCGAGTCTGGCCTCAAACCCCGAGCCTGACTGGCTACCTTGTGGCGCTGGGCCCTTGTCCAGGAAGCGTCCTGGTCCTGGGTTTTCTCACCAATTCTCCACAAACTCCCAGTGAGGGTAGGTAGGTAAATAAACGCCGCTGATGTAGATGTCAGCTACAAAAACCCTCCTGCAATCGATTTCTTCAGGGCGACCTTCGGTAGAGTGCCATGTGCTCTTCACTACAGGATGCGGAAAAGGAGGGCCGGGGTCAGGACAGGGCAAGGGACGTTCTGTTCATCACTTCTCACACTCATCAGAGCGCCCCTTTCATCAGCTCTGCTGCCCTCCTCTTTTCCTCCCTGTCGCTCAGCTCCACCGACCCAACACTCAGCCCGAGACTTCACTTTCTTTTGCCCAGACCGGTGTCTACATGGCGTCTAGCGCTTGTTGACCGGTGTCGTGGGTCTGACTAGCCCTGCAGAGAGGCAAGATTGGAAACAAGAGGGAACAAGCCAGGTTGTTTGGCATGATATGTGATGGTTTGGAGACCACGTCAGGGCGATCTTGACTGGTGTCAAGTACGAAGCACGAGTGAACCCCCGCGCCACCCACACCCGCTCCTCTTCCACCCCCTCTTCTGGCGTCTCTTCTTTCTTGCCCGTGTCTCGACCCTTGATTTGTCTTGGTCCCTGTAGACAGCGGGCGTGTCTGAGGCAAAGTGGGTAATCTCATCTGGTGCCAACACGAGTGTCCCTCGAGATGTTTCGCATAGCGAGATCGCCATGTCGCCCGCCGCGCGGGTTGGCAGTTGGGGTCCGTGTGCTGCAGAGTAAAAGCATTGGCAATCACATTTCAACATATCGGCGATGCGTTTGAGCGAATGCTTCTCGACCGCTCAGGGCAGAGCCGGAATAGAGGGTCAATGAATGAGGACACAAAACATCTCTCATGTTGTGTGTGTGCATGGAGGCACCTCGAGCACTTTGGGAGGCTGGTGCATTAGTCTGGAAGACGAGGGTTTGACACCTCGATCCGCAAAGCTGGGTAATAAAGACTGTTGAGTTTGACAAGTCACTTCTCGAAGTTGATATTTTCAAAAGCCCCAGCGGGATAAACGCTGCGGAAGCGCGGGACCCCTGCATCGTTGCCTTAAATGCGAAACCTCGCAGCAGTCAGGCCATGCCTCTCTTCTCTTCTCACAGTCCTTGATGTCCAGGGTTTCCCTTCCTCGGCGTATATCATGAGATAGGCGCGTGTGCCTTCCCGAAATTAAATAGGCTCTTCGCGTCCCTCGATCGACTAGTTGCCCAGATGCGGCGGAGCTATCAGCAGCCTTTGAGCCGCCTCCTGGAGCGCGGCCCTGGCGGCGATCTCATGCAATGCGCCCGCAAATGGGGAAAGAAAAGCAGCAAACGAGAGCAGCATGCATATGCAGAATATTTGTTTGCGCGCGCAGCATGCACGCATCCCCCCGCCTTGAGTGGACTGATCGCCGCCGGGATGCCAGGCCATCGCGATCCGGACCCGGGTTTTTCGCAGCCGGCCGGCTCAAAGGCGTAGAATATTGGGGCTCAGGAACGAAGTGCGCAAGAAGGCAATGGCGAGGGCCAGGCACGAATTTGAGACATTAACCTGTCTGTCTGTATGGATTTGTCTACGCCTGAAGCTCGATGGGAGGGGTGCAAGAGCCAGCGAGGGGCAATGGGGGCAATGGGGGCAACGTAGCAGACACATATGTCTCAGATCCCCCTTGTCTGTCTGCTAGGGGTTCTAACACCCCAGATACTCAACCGTTGACTGTTGTGTCGTGACTGGTGCGATTTGGCCTTCAGCGGGCCATCCAACCTACCTACCTACCTTAGGTAAGGTAAGGTACGATACCCAAGGTACAGCAAGGTAGCTACCTACCTTACCTCAAGGAGGAATTGTCATACATCAGCCGTCTTCTCAACCAGGAGACGTAGATCCCTGGCAATTTGCGCAGCGCAGGGGCTATAGTTGTCTGTTGACCTGAAGGAGCCAAGACAACGTAGTATCACCAACTGCAAACATTCTGTGGCTGCGCCATGGCTCTTCAGCCATGACACAAGGCCGCACCATCACAATTGACCATTCATGAGCGTCGCCCACGGACAATCCGCCCTGCGATCGACGGCCACTCGCCTTTTCTCGAGGTCTCACTCTGGCTCACATGACTGGCTGCAAATAACAGCCCATGCAGAGCTCGACCAGTACCGCGTGGCCGGCACCGTTTTGTCTCATTCGCGAATCATTGGCTGTGACTCGGCGGGCGCTCATATACGTTTTACGTTTCGATTTTGTCCCCGATTGTTGCTCACTCCCTGTGCACCTGTGGGCTCTCGAGGAGGTAGCCTGCAATGGTCACCTTTCCCTTTGTGAGTCGAGGCATCGGGGCCGAAGACAGCCGTGACATTGTCTCGGGGCTTCTCGTCTTGATGCTGGTCCACGCGCCGCCCCATGCAGCAGTGCTGATCTGCAGGCGATACGTCAGAATTGATATCTGATCTGACAGGCCAGCCAGTCAGAAGGTCACCGAGCAGAGACATCCACTGGAGGTCGTCGACCTTGCTCGTTGCTCGACAACTTGACCGGCCTTAGACGGTCGGTCGTTGATCGGGACATCATCCCATTCGGACTTGCTATGACGGGACGGACCGGCAGCATTTTCATTGATTTTTATTTTCTTTCTCTGGCTTCCACTTCCATATCAGGTAATGTACTTCATTACCCAGGCTGCGCAAACCTAAGTCATTTGCTCGGTATTACAGATACATCAGGATCGTCCATGGCTTGCTTGCTTTTGGACGGCGCTACTCATCGGTGCCACGACTTCGCCATTGACAGAAAGAAGCCAAGGGTGTTTGCTATTTGTGCCATTCACTTTGGACACGTGGAGTCTGTTTTCCTTCCTTCTTTCTTGGCCCGCAAGGCTCGCAATCCGAGCCAAGTTGCAAGAAAAAGACAAACAATCAACCGCCCAAGTCAGTGATTCTTGGCCGTGCGCGTGCTGCTGTCGACCTGGGAAACTCCCATCGTGTCCCGAGGCGCAGAAGCTCTCAAACTCGATCTGCGGCCGATGGGCCCGGCTTCTAATTTAATGACCCTTGATATCTGCTGAGTGGGGTCGAAGTCGACATGTCTTAAATGTCGCAATGTCACATTGGAAATGGACATGTAATGTGCTTTGATAACTGGCATACTCAGCCTCTCTCATAAACGCGAAAGGCACCAAGGGCGCCGCCACCCGAACACGTGTCGACCGGCGATACCTGCACCACCCCCCAGGTTAAAAGCGGGAGACGGCATGACACCGCCAAGAGAAACTTATTGCTGTTCAACCGAAGCCTGCCCCCAAGCAACGAAACATCGTAATCGGATTAATGCGCCTAGCCGCTACATGCCATACAACTATCGCTCAGCAATTGTGCAGAAAACAGACTTCAATACCACAGCGCTGTTAGAGAAGAGAAAATCCGACAATCGCTTCCGCATCTCCACATCAGTGACTAAGAACACCAAGGTAACTGCGGAGACTTGGCGCTGTGGGCATCGGTTGAACATAAGTGGCCCCGGGGAAAAGGAAGGTCAACAGATCGCAATCATAAACAGAAAGGGAGAAAAGCCCGCACGCAACAAAACACCATCCTTCGTCAGGCCAGCCTGAGACTGCGGACGGGGCTCATGGTCTAGCCTACCTAGGTGCACGTTGGTTGCGTTCTTTCGCTAGCCCAATGAAGCGCGGACCATGCTGGGTAAAGATAAAAAAGAAACAACAGCTGCTTGGCTTGGCTCGCGCAGTGTTTGGGGAACCTACATGCCAGCATCCCTGCATCTCAACTCGGAGGCTCAAGCACCCCCCATGATGGTCGCAAAGCCGTAACGTGGATCGATCTGGCTGCGTACCCTGGCTACTTCTGTCTCGTCGAAGACCTCGCTGAAGATGCGGAAGTCGCTCTTGTGCCCTGACGAGCTGCTGCTAGAACCGCTCGATGACGATGATGAGCCGCTCTTGGACCTGCTCTTCGAGCTGCTGCTGCTGCTTCCGCCTTTGATTTTCTTCGCTATGTCGTCCAGAATGTGCTTTGCCGTGCTTTGCTTCTCGTCCTCAAACACGAAGACAACGGCAAGGAACTGACCACGGAGATCTGTGTCCCACAATAGCACTTCGCGCCAAAGCTCAGCGAGCTCTCTCGGCGGGTTCCGATAGCCGTTTCCCAAGCCGAAATCGCCGACGACGACGTAGCGGAATTGTTGGTATGCGCATATTCTCAAGGCCGCGCGCATCTTATTCATGACAAGTTGACGTTCTTCCGCGAAGGAGTACTTCCGGCCCATATCTGTGAGCTTAGGCCACCTCGTCGGGGGCATTGACACCACAGGAAGGGACTGCCAGTCCTTGACGTCCAGAGACTCAATGCGGTCTTGGTCGTGGCGGAAACGCACTGTTGTTTGCATTTAGTCTGCTGTGCCGCGACTTTTTCAGAGCTTCTCCCAGGCTTGAGCACCTACCGACATGTGGAGAGTAGATGGCGCCCTCGATTGGAATCGGGTAATTGGACTCGGCGTAGGTGGCCGGGTCTGGCGTACTCAGCGTCGCCGACAAATTGCTCCGGCGACACAGCCTCTCCTGTGACACCGAGGGAAATCAGCGCTGGCGATGGTGCCTCGACAGTCGGGGCGCCTACCTCGTAACCAACGACTCCCGTCTCCCAGTCACCCCCGGGACGCTTCTCATTCGCTGAGCAGATGAAGGGAACTGCGGCACCCAGTGACTCAGCCCAGCTGATGGCAATGTTAACCGGATCGCCAGAGTAGACGTCCATATATGATGTTAGCACGACAGCGCTCAGCAGATCAGACGAGTGCTAGTATCACACGTACGGAACTTAGGGAGATCGGGGTGCATGTGGGGTCCACGGGGCAGGGGCAGGTCGACAAGGGGCTGCGGATATAGGTACGAGTAAGGGGGCCACTTGTTGCGATAATGCTTTGTGACTTCAGGGATGAGCTTCCTCTTGGTGTCAGCTGCCACCTCGGAGGGCTTGATTTTGAGGGGTTTGGATGAGGGCATGATGATGTTTGTGGGTGTTGAGGCAACAATCGTGACAAGAAGAGTGAGTTGGGAACGACGGAAGGACGATGTGGGCAGAGAAACGCGATGCCGTGGGTGAGAGGCAGGGCGGAATGTAGCAACGATATCGCCCCATTCCAGGAGCCCTCGTGGGGTTATTAAATACTCCCTCCCCCCTTCCTAACGGCACTCGACCGGACAAAAATGAGAAAAGAAACGACTACAGCATACCAGAGGCAAGCGGCCAGAACAAGCGAGAGCGGTGGGGGTGGAGAGAAACTGAGATGTAGCACCAACCACCAATACTCGCCGGATCTCAGACATTCGCAAGCGGTGGGGAGGAGATTGTGAGAGCGAACAGGTGCAGATGCTGTCGGATTTGATCATCATGCTTGTCAATGTCTCTGTCGTTTGTCTCTTGTCTCTGCTCTCTATGCCAGGCTGTGGCTTCATGGGAGACAGAGACCTGGGCCGTGTGACCAAAGCATCCGCGATCTTGGTTGGCGGGACTTGATCTCGATTGACATGCCATCTGCCGCTGTTATACGAGATCTCTGCTACTGGAGAGGGCAGAACACTCGGGGGTCTGAGGGGCGTGGACGGAAGAGAACGAAAGATGCGGTGAATGGAAGGTGTAGGTTCATCACCAGAGCGGACGGATGAGAAGCTGAGGAGGGCCCCAGAGCGATTTGTCTTGGACGCCAGACAGGTCATGTGTGGATCAGCCATGGATGCTCTACAGCCAGGAGGTGGTTGATTGAGATTCGAAGCAGAGGGAATGGGGGGGATCTGGGATGATCTGACGGCGATGAGGGCGACGTCACTCGACTCGGAGGCGCAACTCGTGGCTGCCATGCTCATGCTGGTGGCCGTCGCGATGAGGCTGCGACAAGACAGCTAGCCTAGCTTCCTGTGGTTAGCAAACAGGTGCGGCCCGAGGAAACATGCCGCGACGGCGTCGATTTCAAGACGGTGACCGGTCCACGATTCTTTACATATCAGACAGTGACGCTGAGGGTCAGGCGTCGAGCCATGTGGCGGCCTCCGATTGTGCCATGCCTGGGCACGGCCGGGAAGCCATGGCTCGTTGATCGGGCTCAAAGATGACGACATTGGCGACAACGAAGATGGCGGTGGTGGTGGTGGTGGTGATTGAAGGACGGGACGGGGTGGTTGGATGATATCAAAGAATGATGGGTGATGGTCGTTCGAGTCCAGGGTTGATGGGATCGAGCTGTCTTCAGCCTGCCTGAATGCAACCTGCAGTCTGCAGGGCCCCTCCTGCCCCCTCCCCCCCCCCGCCGCCACCCATGTGGCCTTTGATTACACAGTACCTTACCTTGCCTTATGTGCTTTACCCCTGTACAGAGTACAAGCAAAGAAAGCCAGAGAGCCAAAGAAGCACACGGGATTAGCGGGGGTGGCCCAAGCTCCTCGCAGCCTAGACCGAAAAGGACCAACGCTGCTTTTGCCTGAGGACGGCAGCTTCTCGTCGCGGGTTTGCCAGCTCGCGACATCCGTTCTTCGAGGAAATTCTTCGAGGAAGCAAGCTCATGGACAAGCCAACGTCAACCTGCCACCACCTCTCTCTGCGAATCGCATGATGACAACTACCGCGATCCTACCGTAAACTCATACACGCGTAAAGACATTCATTCGCTCTGCACCAATGCTTGTGAAAAGGATGGAAACCATGGCCTTCAGATCGGGAGCCATGTGCTCCAAAACCCGACTGCGGCTGTCACCATCAAACCCAAGGTCCTTCTGCAGCAGCACCACGCTACCCTCCTCGAGAACAACGCGCACTGTCGCCCAATTCCTGGAATGGAAACCCCATGCCGAAGCTACAGATGTCGTAGTCAATGGCTATGTCCGCTCTGCGAGAACCATGAAGTCTGACGTCTTCGTCCACGTCGGCGATGGGTCAACTCGTAAGCCTCTCCAGGCACTGGTCCCAAGACACATGGATGGACGGTGATGCCGCCCCGGACTGTCACGGCTGCTTCAGGTACTGACGTCCGCATAGGTCTGACCTGAGGGTTGGCGCTGCAGTCCGCCTTCGTGGGTCATGGTCCCCTTCCAAATATACCGCTGATCAGAGCCACGAGCTCAAGGTTGCTCAAGTTGACGTTCTCGGCCCTTCAGATTCATCTGTAGGTTCCCACTTCAGCCCCTCATACGCACCGCCTCACGTTTGGTACCCTGCTGACTGCGGCTCTCCTTCCAGACTTATCCCATCCAGAAGAAGTACCAAACCCCCGAGTTCCTCCGCACCATTCCTCATCTGCGTTCCCGAACACCTCTGAATGCTGCCATACTTCGTCTGCGATCAGATGCCGTCGCAGCCCTGACGCGATTTTTCTCTTCCCGCGACTTCACCCAAACACATCCGCCCATTGTAACCTCTTCCGACTGTGAAGGCGGAGGCGAGGTTTTCAATGTTTCCGCACAGCCACCTGGATCGCTGTCCAACGAGACTGCGACCAAGCAGACGAAAAAGAGCAAGACAGACGACTCATTCTTTCGCGGGCCTAGGTACCTGACTGTCTCGACACAGCTGCACCTGGAAGCGCTGGCTCAGTCCGTCGGCAACGTTTGGACATTGTCGCCAACATTTCGAGCCGAGCGAAGCGACACCTCGAGACATATGAGCGAGTTCTACATGCTGGAAGCCGAGATGCCCTTTGTCGACGACATGGATGACGTGCTGGATCTGGTAGAGGACATGTTACGCCAGATGACGACCGATATGTACCACGCTCGCGCTGCAATGGAGCTGCGACAGAGGCAGGCCTCCAACGGCAAATCGCGGACTGCAGAGGATGACTTAGTCTCCGCGGACGAGGTTGAGCGTCGCTGGGCCGGCATGATGCAGCGGACTGCCGCAGGGTGGCCTCGAATCAGGTATAGCGATGCTATCACTCTCCTTCAAGCGGAACAGCACCGTTTCGAGCACAAACCCACATGGGAGGCCGGCCTGCACTCCGAACATGAGAAGTTTCTTGCAACAGCTTTGGGATCGACAGGCGAAGACGGTGTGTACCAGCCTGTCTTTGTGACCCATTACCCCCGCGACATCAAGGCATTCTATATGCGGCCAACAGCGGTATCAACCCAGACCGCCGGTACGGGAGACGACCGCCCCAGCGGAACTAGACAGGCCGGTGCAACCGTGGACTGTTTTGATTTACTCGTTCCCGACCTCTGTGAGATTGCTGGCGGCTCCATGCGTGAGCATCGCCTAGCCGATCTTCAAAAGGTTATGGAAACCCGCGGGATGATTACACCGTCAGCATCTGGCGGGTCAAACAGCCTCGACTGGTACCTCGACCTTCGACGTTGGGGCTCCTGTCCGCACGGCGGCTTCGGGCTGGGCTTCGACAGATTGTTGAGCTATCTAGCTGGCGTGCCGAACGTACGGGACGTTGTGGCCTTTCCCCGGTGGCACGGTCGCTGTGACTGCTAATTTGGCTGGCTGGATGCAAGACGGGTGCACATAAGCATCTTCCCGGCCGCCAAGAGCCCTGTTTCAGCACACTGCATTCGTTTACCTTTGCCTAGCTTGGGTCGTGACAGGCGCCTGTGCGACGATATCACAGCATCCCATAGACGGGGATCTGCGTTCACGCACTATACAGACTCGGACATCACGGGTACCACTACATATCACGCCAGCGTGCGTATGTTTCCCTCGTCTGATGCTATGCCGAAGGCGGAGAAAGGTGTCACGCGGCTCGTTTACAGTCAGGTGGCATGCCTCTGACAGATCCAGCAAACAAACAACCTCGTCGGCAAGTATCCGTTAAACGGTGTCGACTTGTCATACCGGCCCTCAGCTGCTGCCAGAAAAAAAGCCCTCTCGAGTGGTACATTGAGCAACCTTATCATGGACCCGGCAGTGCGGAAGCCCCCGGTCTAGCTAAGCCTCCGGTCTAGCTGATATGATCTCGTGTCACGCAGCAAGCATGTTGGTGCTTGGCTGGTGGACGGACACCGAGTATTGGTGACAAAGCAATGGAACCATTTGGCTATTCACGAATTGGGACAGCAAGGGCGTCCACAAAGGATCTCCTGAAGCGAGGAACTTGTATTACATACTGCTATCATGTACATAACATCTGCTGGAAACATTGCACAGTACCATGATCTTATATCAACACCACCCCCTGTATCAACCGTACTGTGTGGATATTGACCCGTCGTTGAAAATGATGACTTGCTTGCTTTTCATGACCTTGAGCTCGTAGTCACAAAGACGCCAGGTAAGCGTTGACTTGTGTCTCGCATCCAAATGGTCGCAACGCGAGTCTCCCTGAGGGTGGACGGGCATCGTTGGACCGGTCGATGTCAGATGATGCGTTGAAACACCAGCGAATGTTGTTCTAGTTATACCGGCACTACCTGTTGGTGAGACTTCCTGGCTTGAACCATATGGCCTTGCGCTATCGAAAAGTACCTTAATTGCAGCTACATTCGACGTGACCTCATTCAGAAGAAACTGGCCGCCCTGTTGTTGGCTTACATTACCCGGCCATGAAGGTCGGAATGGGCCACAAACCATCTCGGGTATGATATATACCTTGACAGGTCGTAGCATCAGCCAGCATAAAAGAGCGCCAACGAAGATCTCGTATCGGCGGACAGAAGACACCACCTACGGCTCGATTTTGCTGCGAAGGCATTCGATTGCTGTTCATATAATGTGTCGCTGTTGGATGACTAAATCATACTCTGATTGGTGTCCATTGTCAGTCGATGTGATCAATTATCAACTCAACGTCACAACCTCAAGGATTGGTATCATACAAGCTCACTTCCTGGCCCAGCTGGCAGCATTTTTATAACATGAACAGCTCTCTTCATCGTATTCTGCTACAAGAAACGTTCTCAAGCGATCCTCTCGAGCAGGGTATTGTGGGTGCCGATATCACCTCCCTCACTATGGCGCACTGCACAAACACAGCAGCCCCCCGTCGCTCCGAAGATCGACATGGCCGTCAGCCCGCAACCGTCGCTGGCGCCAATTCTTGTTCGACAAGGCCTTCTTGCCATCCCACCTTTCCAAAGCAAGGTTTGTGGCAACCGCGCCAGTCGTCCGACCCTGCAAGCCTCTTGGCGAAGCGTTGTCAACTACCGCCGTCCTAGTTGGCCAGAAGCCAAGAACCCCGCTAGGGCTGGCTGCGTCGGAGAAAGAATCACGACTTGGCCTCTTCCGCGGAGATTCATTGATGTTGTTTTACCTAGGCCGCCCATAGCACGTCTGGTCGAAGGACAGGGCAATGTCATCACTTGCCGGCAGGCAAATAGTTGACGCCAGTCAGAAGAGTCGGGCCATCGAGTAACGGCAGACGACGAGACTTGTCACCGTCTCTGGGTAATAAGACGGGCAATTAGGGTCATGGTGTACCCGACTTCTGAAACCCGAATATTGGAGCATCTCCGGAACGGCGTGACGTAAGTTCAGGTGCCAGAGAAGCCGCGAGAGCCGTTCCTACAAAGCCTGAGCTTTTCATGTAAGCGTCTTGCTCTCGGAAGAGATGTAGACAGAGCCAGCATGCTCCACAGGAAACGCATCATACAAGGTGGGAGGTATCGGAATCTGCCCTGAGAACATCTTATTCCCACGATGACTCGTGGTGCCGTGAAACCCGTTTTCCGAGCCCAGCTTTCCCCCATACCACCAGCCAGCCTGGTAGGGCAAGTCAAGCACAAACTGCGCAGGATCAAGTGGGGAGTCCCATCTTGTGGCGCGGCCCCTGCTAATTGACGCTGGATCCGTTTGCGTGGGTGCTGGTGACGGGTCCGCCTTAGCCGGGCCACCTCGCTGGGTGCCACGAGGTCGTCCGTCAGAGGAATGGCACCATCAATAGCGCGCGCACTTTTGACGGCCCCAACCCCAAAGCTGTTGCGCCTTCCTTCGTCGAGAGTGTTGGGGGAAAGTCGTGGCTTGAGTTACTCACGAGGGGAGGGAGCTGACCCAGCAGTCAGACTGATGGGGATACACGGTGGCCTCTTCCATGCCCTGGGCGTGGATGGCTTGGGCTTCCTGGGCGAATTGTCTATCGTGTCAGGGGGGCCTGAGAAGCTGACGACAGCATTCCTGCCGCTCCGTTTGCCGAGCTTGTTGGCGTCCAGCGAGCAGCGGAGGCTGCCTGGCATCACGGAGCTGGATGATTCCGGTGCCGATATGAGTGAAAGTTTCGTCTGTACTTTGGATGAATTAGAAGGTTCGGTCGGTAGGGTCGCCAACACGACCTTGTGCCTCAACTCGCCATTCTGCGGATGTGCGTAGTCAAACAGTAAGTAATAAGCTTAATTAGCAGAGCCCTGGGTCAAATTTAGTCCCCTGTGGCAAGCTTCTTTGGGAGGGGCGACAGGGGAAGGATGAGAGTGAGGGGGGCGTCAGCCCATTGCAGCATAAAACACGGCCTGTGCGTGTGCTTATCCCCCCATCGGGCGAGTCAAGCCTCTTGGGCAGCCCCAGAACGCCTTGGCTCCAGTCTACAGGGCATGAATAGATACAGTGACCAACAGAGTGGCTTTGAGGCCACGAGATTGATCAGCTGGAGAGATTAAGGCGCCCATTAGCTGGGCCCTCGTCGTCGTAAGCACTCATCTTAATGCATAGATGGTGAGGCGTCTAGTATCTCAGTAAGGGGAGGTCATGTTCACATTTGAATCGTTTGCTCCTCATTTCCACCAACCCGGGTCCATAGAAGCATAATGGACAGGAACACACGGCAAGTCCAGGCATGCACGTGGCCCGTCGTAGCCGCGTGATCCACATTGAAAGCCGACAATTTCTGAGTTATTAATCGAGTCCGGCCAAGAAAGCCTTCCAAGCTCATTAGGAGTGGCTTGAGGATCAGATCGTACCAATGACAGGCATTAAATAAATAACAAACGTGAAAGATGCCTGCCATTGATGGCGGCTAACAAACCCTGGAGGATCTGTTAGCATTTCCAAATCTGACGCTTCCTTTCCAGTTGCTCAGTTGTAATGAGTGGGTTCGGCGAGCAGTGTGTAGGCAGGAAACCTCGCCGTTACGCAGATTCTCGTAAGGCTGCCTCCGAAAATGTACACTCACCGTAAGCTACATCCATCCACCTGTGTATCTAACGCCTCGTTGCGTCTTTTATTTTTTTTTCCCTTTCCACTCCCATCAGGAACAGACCGCTAATGCACTCCAGACGGACACGTCTCCGCTTCGGCGAAAAGATGCTCGAGGGAACTGTCAGGGGGTCTATCTTCCAGAACGCCAACAAGCAATAAAATCATTGCCCCAGGGCACACGTACTGATCATGACCAGGGTTTGCAATCTTTACAGCCGCTTAACCGGGGGCCAGGTGGTGGTTGGGGAGGGATAATTCCGCAGCGGGGGCGATCACTAAAACGGCGTCCGTCTTGGCAACTTTTATTTTGTCGACGTGATCGTCTCCCGGCCGAGAACCAAGTGGCTGCCAGATTGGTTCTGTAGATTTGCCATTGGTTCTCCTCTGGAATGCATCGGATGATACCACAGGAAAAGTCCTACATCCCACCTTGATGCAAGTCGTCTGGTGAAAACAGCCAGCGCGGTTAGCTAACGGTTTATGTCCTCTGGGTAAGTCGACAGCGCTACCAGACAGAAAATACTGATGTGCGACCACTTTGTTGACAGGTACAATCTGTCTGTAAAGCAGTCGTGGGTGAGTCGGAGGCTTCGTTGAGCGTCGTGTTGCGCACCAGAGGTGGATTGCGTCAACCTGTGTGAGTACGCCCGAAGGTTTTCTACGTAAGTCCGCGGCTGACCCCACGAGCATATCTCTCATCCACTGGCGTTGCCGAGTAGCCGTATCGTGACGCTGGACGTTTCTCTTCTGGACGTCTGATGACAATACACTGGGACACCGGGTAGATCGGTACGACGAGTCATCTGCTCGTGTGACGACAAGGGGGGTGGACATGCGAAGTTGGAGGCTGCTGGGTGGCTTGAGCGAAACTCGTCTGATTGCGTAAAATTTCCGCTGCTCATCATGAATAGCAGCAAAGCTGAAAGCCCCATGAAGACGCGAATGGAACTGCTCGCCACAGACAATTGGCCCCGGGGACATGCCTTCCGTTTGCGAGCGTCGCCGGCTGGGCTGGACTGAGTTGAGGCGATCTGAGGCATTCGGAAGAGCCGGGGGGGAAAATACGCGAGTGATGTGGAGCGAAGCGGATTGCAGTGCTGTGACTCGGGGTTCGACTTTCACACCTGAATCTCTTCCTTTGCGGGACAGCTCTAATGCCACGCCTGAGACAAATCACACTATCCACCCCCCTTAATTTATGTCGATCGCCTTTCTGACCGGCGTGCCAAGAAATCCAAGAGACACTAGGTAGGGTGGCTTACCACGCTTAAATTCATGCTTAAACCTGCTCGTGGTGCTGTGGCGTCTCCAGAGCCCACTTCTGGCCAACAGATCCGTCTTGGCTTTCCTCAGGCCTCCTTGGCTTGCGCTTGGCATACTTGGGTTTGCCTACTCGATATGCATTCGGAGTCGGACAAAAGTGTCCTTGTCGAAAGACGAAAGAAGAGTAGCAATAACGTTTGCTGCTACAGCATTTGCCCCGCGATTCCCCCTCTGTTGTCTGACCAGCAACTCGTCTCTGGCTAGGGCTGCTTGCAGGGTAAACAATGCCGTCTGTGCAGATTGGCAAGGTGCATGTCAACATGAACTCCGGTGGGTGAGGTGGGGCCACGGCACCGATTTCCGGCCGACAAGACCGACCTTTTACGAGTACGGTCTTGGCTCGGCGGCAAGCCTCGTGGTTCATTATTATGCCAAGCCAAATCAAGTCCAAAGCCAAGCAAGGCGGCAGAGTCGTGTCTGTGGTTCCTTTCCTTTTCCGCGGAAATTTGCGGTCAGTTCTTGGAAAACGGTTCAGATCATCGTTCGTTTACACGTTCAAGTAAGGTATCTAAGCAAGAACCTCTTTAAATGTCAGACCATCTTCGTGACTTCTCGCCCCAGATTAGATGCAAATCAAAGTAGTGAGTGCATCGCGCTCGAAAGCAGGCTGATGGTTCTCTGCCAAAGGCTTGCCGTTCATTTACATCGCCATTTTATGCTTGAAATCGTTTGATTCGTGGCACTCACTGATTTCTGCGCCCAGTCGTAATAAAGGTCAAGCACTCTGCAGTTTCAAGCAAACCTAACAAAGTACTCTGAAGTCGGTAAGTAGACCCAAAACGGTTGGCAGACCAAGATGTCACCAACAGCCAATGAACGAGAGGATCGTCACTCAACAACGGCTCTCCCGTAGGGGCGACCAGCGGTGACTCATCCCAGACCTGTAGAACTCGATCCCGAGTATCGAAGGGCCAAAGCGGTTACACACAAGCCAGATATTGAATCCGTGAAGAAATGGGGAGGTGTGGCGAGCTGTAACGAATGAGGTCGCACCGAAAACAGTGCGCAGTATAACAAGCTGACTTCGTTCCAAGGCAAGGGTCTTGTCAATGTCGTGCAAGGCGGGTATTGCTCTCTTCTCGAGTGCGTCAGACCCCGTCTTACTAATGGACGACTATCACTCGTTGAGATGGGATAGAAGATCATGCTCTGCCCTCGTTGTAGGACAAGGCACTGGTGTGTGTGTGTGCCAGGGTCGCTGATGGTGTCGGCGTTACGATCGCACCAGGCGGCGCAAACTGTACAGCCTCGCCGTCAACATGAGGAGCAATGGCAGGAAGCGCAGCGCTGAGGCGTCTGGAGAGCTGCATGTTGCGTCATTTGAGGCTGCTAATAACAATGGCTGGCGAATGCTGAGGCCAACGCGTTTGCTCCCTACTGTTGTTGTCAGCGAACGATGGGACGGCTCGACGGCATCCCCAGGCCGAGGTCTGGAACAACCGGCACGAAGATTGACCATGTGGACACGGCTGCGTCATCATCAGGGGGCCCGTCTCACCAGCGATGGGGCTTGGATGACTCGGGTGGGATATATGTGCAAAGGGCTGGGGCGAAATGGCAAGTCGAACTCGCGGCTCTGGATTCTGTAAATGACAGGAATTGAGGGAGGAGGGCGGTCACGTTGACGAAGATCGCTGTCCGTCTCACATGCAAGGTTCCAAGGTTGTCACTTGAAAATAACCCGATGAGGATGCAAAGGCGGAGTTTCGGGAACTCTGGTAGCGCGGCACCAAGCCTCTTCTCATTGCGAGAGGCAAGCCTGTGGGAATGGGATTCTGACTGACCTACTCGTTAGGTAATACGACTCAGACGTCGTCACACACGTCACAAACGGGAAACAGCAGGGACCCGCAAAGATCACAGCTGGGGGCATTAGACTTCACTGTGGTTGTGAGCAAGGTTTAGCGGCTTATGGAAGTGGGTGGGGAGCGGAACTGAACACGAACGAGGGCCTCGACAAAATTGGCATCTCGGCAGGGCGGTCGGACTGGTGCATGCTCGAGCGAGCTGTTACGTGTACCGAGCGATCAATTGCCTTGTATTTACGTACAAGAAGCGGCGGGCGACCTGATCAGGTGACATGACCATTAGTATGGCAGGGCAGCAAGCATGTTGCTTTGCCTGTTGGGCTATTGGAAGAGCCTGGGATGGATGCACGCCCGAGGTGAAGGGGCTTGGAAACAGGAGTTTTCGACCCCGTATGTCTTGCGTGTGCATCTAGCTCACATAAAGGGTTTTGTCAATGTGGCCGAAGGTGGCTGCAGTGGCAAGCAACGGCTAATAAGTCGGCGTCGTCGTTAGGGCTACATGAGATGGTATATCGCGCCCGTTCGTACCAGGGACGTGGCCTTTCTTGGGGACCTGTTGTACAAATAGAAACACACCTCTGCCAGTAACGTTAGCATTCAGGCGTCAGGGCGGCCATTCGCCTGGCTCATGACTGACTGAACCGACTGACACTCAATATTAAGGTTGATTCAATGCCGTGCTGTCCGGGAAGGGGGGCCCGCTAGCAAGGAAAAAGCTTATTAGTGCGGCTGACGGCCAGTGTCGAAATAAGCTTGAGGGGGAGAGCTTGCGCTTGTGATGGGTACCTACTTGTACGCGTGTTTATTTCCAGTGCGTTCCCGACAGGGACAGGGCACACGTAATGAACCCCTAAGATTTGTGCCCTGTGGTAATCGCGATGGCCCTGTGGTATTCGCGATGGCCCTGTGGGAACCTGTGGGGGCTTGTGGGGAAGGAGTCAGTGACTTGGCCGGATTGGGGCTGGGCGGTCGGCGGCCGGCGGGCAAGAAAGACATGACAAAACGAGACGGGCAAGAGGCGTGTAGCTAGGCATGACAGGGAGAGGCTGGCAGGAAGGAGAGACCCCCCAGGCCCAGGCAGACCAGGGGCGCCATCTGCTTGGCAAGCTCGGCACGGGTGCTTGGCCTTCTTGGCTCTGCGTGTTCTGGGAGGGGGAGGGGAGCCTGGTGATGCTTGGCTCTTTCCTCTGCTCTGGCTTGGCCCCCGGGGTTCGGGTGCACATCAGTGGTGCTTGCCAGGCGTGCCAAGTTGCCAGTGCCCAGTGCTTGCCAATCTTGTCCATGTTCTGTGGTCCTTGCTTGCTTCGACGGGCTTGTTGGTTTGATTTGCTTGTCTTGTCGTGTCTTGTCATCGTAAGCCCGAGCCCGACCTGGCCTGTCTCGATCCGCTTCTTTTTGCATCTCGCGGGCCTTTTTAGGGTCATGGTCCCTCCCATATCCCCCTCCCCTCCCACCCCCCCTTCCAGATTACGGTCCTTCTCTGCTGGATTGTCTTGCCCCTTCGAACAACACCGTCTGCATATCACAACACCAGTGATCGAATATCCAGACAGCCAGGACGGGGTCGCCAAACGACGCGGCGATTCAATAACATACCTAGGTAGCAAGTCTCCGAGAACCGTCTGAAACCCAGTAGGCTGCCTCTCTCCTTTCCACCATTCATCATTCGCAACGGACGGACGGAGCCGGACCCCATAAACGGATCTCCACGAAGAGTGGTATCGGCTCTCGACTCTCGCTCGACCACGGACAACGGATTGGACGGCTCGAACGGCTGTCACGGCTCGACTGAACACGACGCGGCGAGACACACGCACCCACCATCCTCAAGGCAAATTCCGTCCCTATCAATCCCTTTTATTATTACGAGTCCATTTCCAAACACCAGCACCGCACCGCACCGCACGGCTTATTAGCACAGCCCGGCTAAACAGGCAGGCACTCGGAATAAGCTTTAGATCGAAGGCTGCAATTCCCGTTGCAGGGCATCAACCTTATTCTACATCGCGCCATCTTGACTCTATCTGCCCTTCCCAGCCCGCCTACCCCGTCTTCTCCGTCTGTACGGGACTGCTGCAGCCTGCAGTGCCAGCTTTGGCATTCCTTCTCTCTTCGCCAGAGTGAGTGTGCCCTTTATCCCTTTCACATTATCTCGTCCCCTCATACCCACCTCATTTTTCGTACTCAAGCTACCTACCTACTTGGCTCTCGGCCCGGTCATGTTTCGTCCATGATTCTTCGTCTCAATTTCACCTTCACCCTCAATCACCCTGGTCCATCCCCCTCCCCCTTACCCTCCGCCTCGAGCCAACCCAAAGGGCTTCGGCTTCGGCCCCCAGTCTTTCGAGGCGTCGTCACCCTTGGAGCGTGCGTGGCCCAGTGGGTCTCAGTAGCTGGCCAAGCCGTCCACGTCCAGTCTAGCTAACATCCGTCACCCATGCAGTCATTCTCACCATCACCCCTTCCCCCTCTACCCTCACCCTCGTCTCACCCCCCCCAGCAACAAGCGACAGCGACAGCGTGCCCGTTCCAAAAGCTTAAACCGCTTTTGACGCCCTGCGACGCCACGACCTCATTGAACCTCTCTCCGCCTGAACGGCCGCCATCCGCGATCCGTTGGAGCCGAGTTGCCGGTCACGAGCAAGCCTGTCTTCTTCAGGACATTCACGCCCGAAGACCCCTAGCCCGGAGGCACTTGAAGACAAAACCGCTTGTTTGTCCATCTAATCTGAACACGCCCGTTTATCCTCTTCCTCTTTTTCTGCAATCCCCGTTTTCTCCGACGCCAGCAGAAGCTGGTTTTCCTCCTCAATTCGATCTGTATCGAACCGTCCGACAGCCAACTCATATTTAACCTCACTGGACGACTCTAGCTTGTTGAACCCCCCGGATCTCTCTTTTGAAGCGTCCGCTTAAAGTTCAAGTGTCGAAACTCAGTCGCCCGCGCCTTCTTATCACGACGCAGATGTACGTTGTTCTTCTTCATTTCCACCTCCCGTCAGTTCTCTTTCTTTGGCCTCATCGTATCTGCGCCACTTGACAAGTGCATGGCAGGATCTTTAGCGATCACCCAGCACTATGCTCTGTCACCAGACTGCCGCTGCAAACCCCATCTTCTCACACGACGCCGGACGCCGATCCCTTTTGAATGCGGCGCACCTCGCTTGCAAGTGCATCGGGTAAAGACTCGTGTGTGTCGTCGCCTCAAATACTCGCGGGCCCTGAACAATCGCGCGTCCTTGCCTTGGAAGCTACATGTCGGTGCGGGCAGGTAGTGTGTCAGGATATTAATGGCACTCGAGCCGCCTCGCAGGCTCATCTGTCCCCCCCGTTCCTTTTCTTTTCTGCTCGCTCGCTTGGGCACCACTCAACTCCCCATACGCCGCCCATTCTTGACAACGATCCTCTTTCTCTCCATATCCACAGCGCTCTCGGCATTTGCAAGGCTAACGAATGTCGTCTATCAGCTGCATTGAACAATAAAGCAACCAAGATCCACAGGTCGACGAACGACTCGGGATCACCCCCCACCTTTCCGCGCGACGTCTCAGCCTGCTTTAGACCAAGCAAGGTTTGCCGTCAGGCTCGTCTCGGCTTGCTTTATCAGGGGAGCTACCAGGATCTCAGCCCCTGTCAGACTTTATTCTCTTGGTACATCCTGGTGCGCATCAACTGTCTTTAGACCTTCGATTACGCGGTCAGCAAGCTCGTATTTCCGCACGATCGCCTTTGAACCACAAGCCGCGCCGAGTCAGCTTGAGATCGGACTGTTGTAACCACTTAAAGTCCTCGTCGCCGCAGACCTTGTGCCTCGACGGCCCTGGACTTCTTCCGCGACGAATTCAAACGCCATCAACCACCTTCCAACCCATACCCATCGTCAAACCCACCATGGAAACTTATCACGGCTACGTGCGGACACCCGCCGATGCCATTAAGCTATTTGAGGCTTGCCGTTTAGGTCTCCTTCCTCGAGTCCAGCGAAGGCTATCTGAGAAGGAGCGACAGTCCATCAGGTCTGGTTCAGTCTTCGTGTGGGATGAGCGGGAGGCCGGTATGAGGAGATGGACTGACGGCAAGTCATGGAGTGCCAGCAGAGTTTCGGGCAGCTTTCTCACATATCGAGAGATGGAGGGCAAGCGTGGTAGTGGTTTTGGCAATGGTCGCAGGGCTGCGACCAAGACGCCTGATTCGGGTCGCGGCAGTGACGAGGATCAAGAGAATGGCGAGCCCGAAGGCTATCGCTACAAGGCCGATGGTCTCATGAAGCAGTCATTCAGTATCACGACATCGGCCGGACAGCATCTTCACCTCATTTCCTACTATTCTAGGCCGCAACCTGGCTCGCCAGACCTCCTCCAGCCCAGCACCGATTCTCAACTGCGGAATATCACCCCGGTGAAGGGCATGTACCCCGAATCCAGCCTCCACGACAGCAATCCGACACCTGCCCTGACACGTGCACCCATGGTTGCTCAGCACTCGCCTTATATGGTTCCTCAGCACGCCCCTCAGGGCCTGCCTCCCCAACCTTATCCCCCTCAATATGCACAGCATTCTCAAGGCTACGCTTGGCCGCCCTCGCCCGTGGCCACCCCGCCTTATAGTCACCACTACACCGCGACGCCGTACCCTCAGCACCCGCAACAAGCGCCAGCAGGCCCGCAAGCCCTCCCGCCTCCTCATGCTCTACAAGCACATCCTCATCCCGCCGCTCACGCTCAGCATTATTCGCAGCATCCGCCACAGCCAGAGCGGACAGCTCTTCCGCCGCTGAACTCGCAACCGAAGCCCTTGGGCCCGTCACCCTACCAATCACAGCAGCAGTCGCCACATACTTCCCATGCCCTGCACAGCCACCGTCTCGACGGGTCGCCCCGGCTGGCACACCTTCAAGCGCAAGCGGCGCAGGCAGCGCAAGCTGCTGGCATTGATCCGGCGGCGGGCCACTCTGGGCTTCGCAATGCTCAGAATACGCTTCCTGCAGTCAAACGGGACGGCCCAGCATACCCTCTGACGTATACTCCTCCGAACCGTGCTCTCTCCATTTCACCGCCGCGAAGCTCGCACTCAGATAGCAATGGCGTTAACGGCGTCGCCTTGTCCCACAGCAACAAGGCGAGTCTCTCAGCTCTTCTCCACCCGACACCGGCGGGCTCAGAGACGCCTGGTGCTCTCTCCCACGGAGCGACTGGAGCCAGCAGCCCCAATGGTTCTCCTCGCACCATGCCCGCGCCATCAGAGCGACCAGGTGGTATGAGCCACGATGCAAAGGCACTACAGATGCTGGACAGGAAGTTCTGCATCTAAGACAGGGGATGCCATCGAGGCGGGGCAGTTTTGCCATCTTTTGTTTGTGTTCTCAAAGCATTGCCACGGCGTTTTTGTTTTTATTTTATTTTTACACAGGGAATCATGTCCTCGGTCACGAGATGAAAACATCATGATGGGGAAAGATGGGGTCCAGCCTGGGCGGGCAACTTGGAGGCGTTTTGATTTGGGTGTTGTTCACGTCGATACCGGCGGCAACTGAAGGATGATGTATTCCGTGCCAATCAGTACATACTTGTCAACTTGCCACTGCTTTTACAAGCGTCCACACGCAACGCATGCAGAGTCATGTCTGTCATTCACTCGCTTCGTCGTGATTCCACGCGGTTTTGATGTGACGATGCCAAGGACAGCTGCCATGAGGTCTTGGGATGAGAGAACCAAGACCAGACGTACCCAGGCTTGCCAGGTCCTCTAATCGTCCCATCCCGAAGCAATACCACACCCTACTCGTGTGGTGCGGGTGGAGAGTTGCGGACGTTCAGCTCAAGGCGAAGCACAGGCCCCCCTGACACGCAACAGGAGGTCCTGACAGGTTTCAAACAGGCTAAACCTGCCCTGCGACGTTTAACGTCAACGGCGTTGGCAAGGGGGTTTGCGATCTGGCGTCGCGAGGAGTTGCCCATGGTTCTGGTTTGATATGATCTGTGTCGCGGGGTGAATATGGTTGGCGGGAGTACCGGCAGCTTCCTGGCTAATTTTGGGTTTGGGGGAAAGAGGGGTGATCGATCTCGAGGACTGACGATGGCGTGGGAATTAAGTGAGGTCTGTGCGCATTCACTCCTTCGGAATCAATATGAGTAGCTGGCAGTCATTTAGACTTGAGAGGTTCTATTTATGAGAGTCGACGGCGAAGTGAAACTCGTGGCGGAAGGGCTCGTCCTTTCCGTGCCTGGTTCTCTGAGAAGGGGCATTTCGAGACCGGAATGCAGAATTGGTTGCTTCATATCAGAAGTCAGATCATAAATGGTTGAAGCTAGATGTGAAAGACGCAGGTACGGGCGTCTATCCGGATCGTCTGATATAGTCAGCAAAGTTTTTTGGACTGAGTTTGTTTGATGCAGAATCTTTCCTGCGAGAGATGCTCTATGGTCTTGGTAAAGCTGGCTGGCTGACGATCTGCCTTGAACACTATTCTCCCAACTGAACTAGAGACTGTACCTGGTTGGGTAACTCGTGTGGTGGTGTGCCTGTGAAGACATCGTTTGAACCGCGGAGCTATAAGAATTCAGCGGGAACGGCTGGGATCCCATCTTCATATTTTCTGCTCAATCTCATCAGCTGCTCAGGGCTCTAACGTATTCGGAGCTACTTTGACTAAGGTAACGGAGGGCACTCCACGTTAGAGGCCAGTCAAACGCCACGACGAAGAATCAGCAACGGTCAAGGCAACGTAGATTGGCAGAAACACAGCTCTGATGATCGAGCTCAACTGTGGACCTCTTACTACCTTTGCAAGGACTCTAGGTTGATGACCACATGGCACTTTTTGAGGTTCGTCGTGACGAACCGCGTCGACTTTCCTTTCTGGGTCACAGACTGACTCGCTACGACCTTCCTCTCGACATCATGCCCACCACTTACACCACCATGTTGACTCCAAAACGACCGCGATATGAGTATAAAAGACGGTCAGAAATGCGAAAAAGTATTGTATATTGTCTACCGCCGTCCTCTCGGATCATCGCAAGCTCCCGCCAATCATGGCCGTCCCTAGCACCATCAACATCGCTGAAGCCTCCATCGGCCAGCTGCTCCAAGTCCTTGCTTCTGGAGCCACCACCAGTGTCGAGCTCACCTCGCTCTTCCTCCATCGCATCGGCCGCTATGACTTCCGCGGGCCTCTCCTGAATTCTATTTGCGTCCTCAATCCCCATGTCCTGGTCGAAGCTCAAGCTTCCGACGATTACCGCGCCTCAGGAAAGCCACCCCGTCCTCTTGAGGTATTCACAGTCAAGGATAGGTACTGTACCAAAGGGCTAGCCATCGCCGCAGCCTCGCCCGCATTTTCAGATCTGTCGCCACCTCCGATGCCGCCGTCGTAGCCTCCCTCCGTGCGGCGGGCGCCATACTGCTCGGCCGCACAAACATGCCCGCCATGGCCGACGGCGGTAGCCAGCGAGGGCACTTTGGGCGCGCCGAGAGCCCGTACAACCAAGAGTACATGTGCACTTCCTACGGGTCGGGCTCATCGTCAGGCTCGGGCGTTGCCAAGGCGGCGGGCTTTGCGCCGATCGGGCTAGGGAGCGAGACCGTCTCCTCGGGACGCGCACCGGCGTCTGTCAACGGCATTATCGGGTACTCTCCGTCCAGGGGGGTCATTCCCTGCAGGGGAGTTTGGCCTCTGTATCCGACGCGTGACGTTCTAACACCAAACACCAAAAGTGTAGAAGACCTCTTAGCTGTCTTGAACGCCATCGTGGCAGATGAGCCGACGCCAGATGGAGACTTTGGAGAGGCCAGAAGACAATCCATATCCCAAGATCATCTGAAGTTCGCCCGAGGAACTTCTTCAGCCTCATGGACCCGGGAGCGCTGAGAGGAAAGCGACTAGCCGTCCCCAGATGTTACATCGGCAAAGACACGACAACCGTGTGCTGCAGCTTTTGCCGACTCGGTCAAGGCTCTGTGGCTTCGTGCGAAAGCAGACTTAGAAGCCCTCGGCGCAAGCGTTACGGAGACAGATTTCCCCCTCGTAGAGAACTACTCCAAACAGTGCTTTCCCGGCCAAGCTGCCAACGTTCCCGGCATGCCCGAGGGCTGGATCGATACCGAGCGGTGCGAGATGATCGCCCTCGGTTGGGATGACTTTCTTCGCGCCAACGACGCGCCGAACTGCAAGACGTTAGCCTCGGTCGACCACGAGAAGATCCGCCCTTTCTATGCGCCTTTGGATGACCCCAGGAAGCACACTGAGGTTCAGAATCACGTTCGCTACCCTGACATGATTGACTTTATCCGCCGCCGCCCGTCGTCCATGACCTCCCCGGCTGCGCTGCGGCTCTCCACTCTCTGGAAGCGGCGCGCAGTCGAGACCTCGAGGCCTGGCTCGACGAGCATGACTTTGACGCCCTCATTTTCCCTACTAACGGGGATGTCGCGCGGGCTGACGCCGAAGAGGTGCTCTCGTCCATGGAGAACGCGCTACGCGATGGCGTCAAGTATTCGAACGGCACGCGTGCGATGAAGCATATGGGCGTCCCGGCGGTGACCGTGCCGATGGGAGTAATGGCGGACAAGCAGATGCCCGTGGGGCCGACGTTCGCCGGGCGGGCACACGGTGACAGTGACCTGCTGAGGTACGCATTCGCGTTCGAGACGGCGACGCGCCGTCGGGCGAGTCCCCCTCTTGCTCTACCGCTGTCTTCGGACTATTTGGCGAGCCTTGATAGGGTCGAAGTCTCGTCAGCGGTTGGCCAACCTCCTAGTCTCACAATAGAAGTCGTCGTCGTGAAGACGAAAGTAATCGGAGACGTTGAGGTGCGGCACATTCGTCTGCAAGGTCTTTTATCATCCGATGAGCCATCTATCACAGCCCGAACTATCGAGGTGTTCACCAACGGCGAACCTTCGGCGGCAGTCCAATCGACGGGGAGTTGGTGGTCATGGCAAGCCCGGCTCGAAAGGACCCAGCGCCATGAGAAATACCCGTCGGGAGGCCAAGTACCTCGGCATCGATTCATGATAGTTGTTGTGGCAAAGGCATCCAACGGTCGATCTGCAGCTGTTATGCGGCTGATAGACTGATGCTGGGAATGAATCTGAAATGAGTAGAAGCGATGGGTTTGGTGACGGACAAGCTTCCAGTACATGTTCGATGAGTGGTTGCGCTAGTAGGCATCACGCGGGAGAGTCAGTTCGAGTTGCATAGATTGCGGGGCGGGAAGCCTGCGCGCTTTGATCGTTACTTACCTACCTAGGTAGCTCATCACTCCTTTAAATTGTGGTTCAAGAACCACTCCTATCCGCCGTCTTGTTCTCCTGCCAGCACTTCTAATCACCCTTGCTCAATGCGCTCCCGAACGAAGACAGGCTGTTGGACGTGCCGCCTACGACACGTCAAATGCGACGCAGCGTCGCCCACATGTGAAGAATGCAGCACCAGACACGTTGATTGCCATGGGTATGGCCAGCGCCCGACATGGATGGACGGTGGTGCCAAGCAAAAGGAGGAAACTCAACGCATCAAAGCCGCCGTCAAGAGAAACTTCAAGCAGCTTAGACGGCAGCAGGTCAGGGCTGCGCAAGCTCGAAGCCGGGAACCTGCCGAGGAAAAGCCATGCACCCCAGATGAGCCATCGACCCAGCCTAAAGCATACGAGGAAAGCGCTGCGTCGCAAGAGGAGGCCGATGCCATCACGTCACAACTCCTGTCACTAGATGCTCCACTATCCGTTGACTTCCCTTTCTCTGATGACCTAGCAACATTTCTGGGGCCAGTGCCAGAGTCTGGTCTCACAACCAGGAGGCACTCTGCGCCGTCTTATGAGGAGTCCGAGCTGCTCATGTATTACCTCGATCACATCTTCCCCATGCAGTATACTCACTATTCGAATCGAAAATGGGGCCGAGGATGGCTGTTTTGGCTCTTGAATAAGAACGGGCCCCTTTACAAGGCTGCGTTGAGCCTCGCCGCTCTTCACAAGCACTCGCTTATGTCTGCCATGGGCGAAGATTTGAAGCACAATGATGTGTTATTGGAATACCACACAAGTGCCCTCAGAGGACTGCAGGACTTCATTGGAAAACCCGAGGGCCAAGTCGTGTCTAGCGATGACGAGGACTTCATCGAGGTCATCGCTTGCGGATCGGCCCTCATCAGCTTCGAAGTAGGTCAAGCGAGCCCGATCGCCGTACTGTGGCCTGGCTGACATTGACGTAGGTTTTCCGAGGCGGGACGGGCGACTGGCAGCCGCACTTGCAGGCGACAACAGCCATCACGAAGACGATGGACCCCTGTCGGCTGGTGTTCCACGCTTCTGGTCGACTAGGAACATCCGCGTCTAGCTCGTCCAGGGAGCGGCGTGGGGTTGACGCTGCGCTATCCTTCCACGCACCCGTTCTGTTGTGGATGGATCTGCTTGCCTGTGCTTCGACTGGCGATGCCCCATTTCTCCCATATGAGTCGTGGCTGCAAATGGAGGGATTCGACATGACTAGGATTATGGGATGCCAAAATTGGGTCATGAAGGCCATCGGCGACCTGGCCGTCCTCGAGGAATGGAAAAATGGGCTCGACGGGGAGACAGAGAACGCCTTTGACTGGATCGACCGGGCCACGAAGATCGGGAACGAGCTGGAGGCGGGTATGGAAGGGTTAGACCTGCACGGCGAGGCGAGCAATTCGGACAGCCCCGTAACACGTATCTTTGCAACAGCAGCGCTGGTGCAGCTATACGCGATGAGGGCGAGCCTGGCGCTGGCAGAACCAGCCGAGGGACAGAGGGCTGTCGCACGGGTCATTGGGGAAATTCGGCGGGCGCCTCGGCAGAGATTATCGATCCGTCAGCTGACTTGGCCGATTTGCATCGCGGGCAGCATGGCGGCGCCCCATCAGGAATCATTCTTCGAGGATCTAGTGATGGAGGTTCTTGCCGAACCAGATGCGTCATTCGGAAACTGCAAGACGGTGAAAGAGATCATGCGGCGATGCTGGGATCGTCGCAAGCTTCAACCAGGACGGCACTGGGATTGGCGGAGGACGATGAGTGACATGGGGATATGCGCACTGCTGATCTAGGCAGGCACAAGTGTCAGGCATCAGGTGTCCGTGAGGTTGTATGCAAACGACTGGCGAAGCATCGAGCAGTCAGTCGTCAGTCGGATCTTGGTATAGACGGGGACATGGCGATGCGAGCTAAGTGTGTTGATCAATCGGTCATTGGCGGGAGAATCAATTGAGGCAGCCAGTCCGCCCTGCTGCGCCACTGCCTGAAATCCTACAAGACCGGCGGGGAGTCCCATCATGGCACCTGTCGTGTTACACTTCGACGTCCAGTTCGAGTCCATTCGAGTGTTGGGCTGTCGGGTTGCTCTCTCCTTCTATTTGGCGCCGCCTTTGCACCTGCCGTTCAGTCGCATTGTTGGCTTTGCCTCGTGCGTTTTCCCATACCTTAGGTTAGGTAGGTAGTTGAGCTTGTCTTGCACCCACCACTATTCCGACCACAAGGGAAGCTGCAATGGATCAAGCCTCCGTCAGGCAGCATCCGCTGGGAAAGCGCAAGCGGAACCAACAGACAGCCAGTCGAACGACTCCACCCGACACCAACACCGCCGTGTCTTCAACACGAGGCACATCGACATGGCCCCTTTACGTTGACTGTCAGCAGCTGCCATCACACTGGCCGGCACCCGACTCGGTTACCGTCTTCAACAGCGAACTCTGCCGTGATATAGACCCTGCTATATACACTGCAGATACCGATTCTGCTTGGACCCACGATGCAGGAGCCGAACATTCAACATTGATCAACCCCGAGTCGACCCGTTGTGAACCGAAGCCTCTCAGACTCGATGCTCTGAGAACTTTGGCCCATGAGTATCCAAGCATCAGCACGTACAGCCCCCACGAAGCCGTGAGCAGGGTCAGCTCCATTGCTCCGTCGACCATTTCACAACCTTCCTCCGCTGGATCAGGTTCTGGCTCCGTCCTGTCGCCTATTTGCACGACATCTTCCATTGGCTGGCTCGCAACCGAGCTGACGGCTTTATCTCGCGGGCCAAGTCCCTGCGACCGGTCTGCGACTCCAACCGTGACCAGTGAGGAGAAGCGCATCGATCTTCTCTCTTCCACTATTCAGAAACGCGGCCACCAGCAGTCAATGGGCGCGCAACGGTCTCCAAGCGGCCACTTCAAGCAGCAGCAAACTTACACCTGCAATTGGGCCGGCTGCAGCCAGCCGAGCTTTGCCTCTAAGGATGGCCTCACCTGGCACGTCAAGCTGGAACACTTGGTTGTCTGTCCCGTTCCTGGATGTTTGGAGAACACACTGCAGAGCATGAGAATGCTCGAATCACATATCCGATGCGCCCACCCCGAAGCTGCAAAGCAACTCCACGAAGTTGAGGAATCGCCTGAGACACCCAAGGCCACTCGCCCAGAAACCCCTATGATACAGACGCCACCACTGCATAGTACCGCATCTGGGCTGGATGTTGCCTGTAAGCAAACTTTGCAAAAAAGCCGTGCCAGCAAGCACCTACACTCCGTCAGTGTGGTTAAAAAAAGATGCCGCGGACAGTTGCACGCTGTTGTCCACAGGAAACTGAAATATAAAGGTTCGTGAACTGGCATACCAAACAACCCCTGCCCTGCTGATACGAAACGTTAGGCAGTATGCCGTCACCGGATAGTCTTCAGAGGCTTGTCGAGAATGCGAGCTTCCCTATTGTATGGGAACATGGCGTCTTGCCTTTCCTCGTCGAGTTCGTCCCATCATGGTGCGGACCCAAGCATGTCATCAGCATCACTCGAGGCAAGACCCAGGGTACCCGTCGTGTCTGTATCATGACGGAGCAACCTGTCTCGAGGGCTCGACGTATTACGATCGCAAGTCATGTCCGCGACCTGCTCCCTGAAACCTACAAGAGGACCATTAGCTTCGTCTTCTCCACCGGTGCTGTGGAAAGACTGGTATGGGCACGTGGCCTGACCAAGGAAATGCCAGATGAGACTTGCCTGCCTCGAAACCCCTTTTACTTCAGGGACCCATGTATGGGTGATAGTATCGGCATCGAAGGCACTCGAGCTTTCAATGACAGCACAGCGACGCTGGGCCCCTGTTTGGTCGTTGGTGGCGGTACCTACTGGCTCGCCAACTTTCATCCATTCATTGACGCCTTTCACCACACCCAGGATGTCGCCATTCAACATCCGTCACCAGTAGACCGCGAGCGCTGCATGGTAGAGGAGCATGATACTTTGCCGCTCGAGTTGAGCTTCTCACTCGGCAAGTTGACTGCCACATCTGGCCTCGACCTGGAAACCACGCGTGTCTCTCACGACCCATACTGGGAAGAGTGCGACAAGGAGCCACCCCTCATCGTCACCGACTGGGTGCTTATTTCGTCTCTGTCGCGCCGCGCAAACATGATGAGGCACTTTCCCTCAGAGACTATGCCCCTCCTGAAGCAGGACATTATCAAAGACACATCCCCGATCACACCAGGTGCCGTGGTGTTTTCGACAGGCAGAACATCTGGCCAGCAACGAGGCCAGATCTGCGAAGTACCAGCATATGTGTCAGCTGAGTCAAATGGCACAGGCAAGGCCACCAGGGAATGGTTCGTCGAGGAACCCGTCGATGAGGAGGAACCAGAAGATGACGAATGGATCCGCGGCGGCATAGGCTGTCCAGGCGACAGTGGTGCCGGCATCGTGGATGCTGAGTCTAGTACGTTGCTTGGTCAGCTCTGGGGCCGAAATGCATACTATGGACCTGGCCCTCGGGTTGCCTACTTCACGCCAATCACAGATCTGTTTGACGACATTCAAGAGCGCTGCGCGCAACAGTCCCGACCCCAATTGCCGGCCTACCGGGACGATTGCGATCGTTATCCGGTGTATCCAGGCTGTCGGCGGTGTTACGATCTACGAACTTACCTTGACAGCCGGCGCAGCAGCCGCGAGTCACTGAGAAGCATGATCGGCGGTGCGGTGGACAGCGAACGTGCCACGCGTGCGGATGTGATGAGTCTTACAGAGGGTCCGAGCGAACTGGCGACGCCGAAGGATCAGTCATACTGGTTAAGGCACGCTGGCACAGAGGATGTCGGGAAAAGCTTCCACGGTGCATCGTACGGACTCTCGCCAGCCGGACCGGGGAACCTCTTTGGAAGCTTTAGTTTTTCACAGATGTCCGGCACTCCCAAGGTTGTGGATGCCAAAAGCCCATACGGCACGACGTTGAACATTGAGGAAATCTACGAGGCGACAGCTGACGCAGGCGCCGGCACCAAAAGGCAAGCCGTTGATTTGCCCCTCGCGAGGAATGCCACTCCCGCCGGGAAAAGGCCGCGGATTCCGTAACGGAAACCATGGGATAATTGTGAATCCTGACTCATAGATAGCTCTGTGCAGCATTATTAGCCAGGGAAACCACCTCTCGCCATCTTCTTGGCTCTCTGATCCCGGCGGTTGTGATTCGCCTTGGACCCCTTGTTTGCCTCCTTTCTGCGTCGCGCTGCTTCCGTATCCTTGTCACCGGTCGGGCCGGCAACGTTACCGCCTCCTCTGCCATGGCCGCCACCCCTTCCTCTTCCTCTGCTTGGTCCTCCGCCTCGGCCGCCTCTGAAGGATGATGAGCCTCCGCCGTCAGTCTCCGAGTCTTCCCCTCCCGCCCGCCAAGACGTGCTCGCCAGCTCCGCCTGTGCTCCACTGAAGGTGTTGAATTTGACCTCCAGTCGTCGCTTCAGCCGTGGATTACGACCCAGCATTACGGCCCAGCCCTCGATGGCTTCGTCCGTCATGCCCGTTGCTTCCCGCAGCTTGCCACGAGGACCACTCCGCCTCGTGCCCGCATCGCGGTCGAACAGCTTCAAATCGGCTTGCCACACGCGGAAGAGCGTCTCTTCGTTCGCGTTGCTGTCAACATCATCATCGCCGCCAGCAGCCGTGTCGACTGCGCCGCCGACATCGTCGGCGTCGTACGTGTCGTCGCGCTCGTCGTCATCCGAGTCAAAAGCTGCAAGCGCGGACATGATGGCTGCCTTGTTTGGCGCTGCGGCGCGATCGGCCAGGATGTCGTCGGCAGTCTTTGTTGGGTTGCGCTTGCCGAAGTGGAGGTTTGCCATTTCGCTGGTGAGCTCTTCGTCGTCGAACACGTTGCGACGTTGTGGAAGATCTTGCGGCGGGGGTGGTGTTGAGCGCGGCGCCATGTCTTGCTCGTAAAGGGGTTCGGCAGTAACTTGCGCTGATCTGTGATTGTCAGTATTTCCGCTCCATGCGCTGTGTCGAGGCTTCACATACAGTTGCTCCGTGCGATCTGCGGCCGCCAAGGCGGGCGGCAAATCGTCTTCCAGCAGCTTAGCGATGACCGCCTCCGGGTCCTCGCCGAATTCGTCCAATAATTTGGCTACAAAACCGGATCCTAAATCAGGAAACAGGTCCTGAATGACGGCAATCTGACTGATTTTATGGACATGCATCTCTGTCCCATTGCCACCGTCCGCAGGACCCTTGCCCTTGTCAGCCCTGAGTCTCCTCCTCTTTGCTCGGGGTCGCGATGACCCGACACCTGGTTTCTTGAAGCTCTGTAGTGTCTCGATCCTGGCCTTCACTGTGGGCGTCATCATCCCGGCATCGTCTGCGCGGCGCAAGATGGTTGCTAGTAATGGCGTTGAGCTGACGAGTTCGGCGACCAGAGAATCGTTGATGTTGAGAGGCCCAGAACGATGTGCGTCGGCAATAGCTGTGAGTTCAAACAGCGTATCTACGAGCATGCCCCATCGTGCCTTTCCGTTTCCTTTCCCCTTGGTATCCTTGGTTGCTGTGTCTGTGGAGCTCCCATCCTCTGTGAGTCCGACAAGGCAGAGATATGTTGTCGCGATGATGACCTTCCTAAGTGGCGGGTTCATAATCTTGTATCGTGCCACGAGGCCGTCAAGGAAGTCGCTTCCCGCCAGGATGAAAGCAGCTGCATCGGTTGAGGCATGGATGAGATGGTTCAGTCTCGTGAGTGTCAGTTCCAGAGCGACAATGTCGGTTTTGAAGCCCGCATCCAGTTGTGTGATAAGTGACTTCTTGAGAGGTGAAAGGCTCGTTTCCAGAGTGGCTGGCCGAGTCGAGAAGAGTGTCGAAAGGGGGCCCGACATATGAGGTTTGGTGTAGAGTTTCGAGGCATCGGCGAGGAGTTGCCATCTCGTGAGCTCTGATGGTGGTTTGAAAGCTATGAGTCTGGCGAAGAGAGTGAGGGTTGAGTTGAGGAGTGATTTAGCCGTTTTTGAGGGGCCCAGGATGAGAGTCGGACCTGTCTGTGCGACTTCTGGGATAAACGAGGCTAGGAATGATCGCAAGCTATCATCTCTTGAGATGATATCATCAGACTGTGTACAGTATGCCCGTGCTAATGTGTCCCAAGCATCGATAAGGGAATCCCAATCTTGCTGTCCGAGATGTGAGCGTAGTGATGCTGGTGGGAAGGGCGCAAAGGGGGGAAGAATGTGAGGGTTTGCCATAATTGTGTCGCGCCAGGTAACCAGAGAGGGGGATAAGAGCTGCCACGAATAGAGCTCCCCTTCGACTCTCGCGAAGCTCACGGCCGGCGTCTTTTGTAAGATTAAAACTGAACTCCAGCAACTACTCAGGCTGACGTCGCCGGATGAATCATCATGATCCCTGCTGCGCAATGTGGACGAGAATGGGAAAGATACATGGGTACAAGCGCTGGGAGAAGTGACCCCGCGCTAACCCCAATCACCACTAGCGCATTCTTCCAGAGAAGCCCTACCAACCCCACAATTCAACCGGAACTCCACGAAAAAAGTTCGCGATCCAGATCTCAGCCTCTTTACACCCCTCGGAATCATTCTCGACAATCCGCCTTCATCACTTTGCCGGTACGTACAGCTTCCAGACTACTAAGCAAAGCTATTGCCGAATCTCGGGCTTTTGTAAAACCTCAACACCGCGCTGACTTTCGCCAGAAACGTCCACCGTTCGAGTCGTGAAGAGCAATCCAACAAATTCCATCATCATGTCGTACAAGCGTAAGCCGACCGCCAACTCGCCCTCTCGACTCACCGATTGACATATCTTGCAGAGGAGAAGGGTGCCCCCGGCGCTGAGGTCAAGACCCACAAGATCAGAATCACTCTGTCTTCCCGCAAGGTCCAGGCTCTCGAGAAGACCTGCACTGAGCTCCTCGAGCGCGCCAAGTCCAAGGACCTGAAGAGTACGTCTACCGAGAATCCCGAGTTGGCTCGCGAGTACAGACAGCATGAACTAATCAACTATGAACAGCCAAGGGCCCCGTCCGCCTCCCCACCAAGACCCTCAAGGTCACCACCCGTAAGACCCCTTGCGGTGAGGGTTCCAAGACCTGGGACTGCTTCGAGATGCGCATCCACAAGCGCCTCATCGACCTCACCGCCCCCACCGAGATCGTCAAGCAGATCATCGTCAACATTGAGGCCGGTGTCGAGGTTGAGGTCACCATCGCCGCTTAAGCGCGTGGTTCGACTTTATCCAAACCCACCTTGGAGGCTTGCTGGCGTGTATTTCTGCGATGTGACATGGCCCTTCTCGCGGGAAACCATAGGGATGTTGATGGATGCCGATGACGGCGTGAAAGCTGACAATGGGCATTCCTGAGTGCCTGATGGCTGGCCCAGAGGGGGATTGAGCAGACGTGGTGGATAGGCTCGGTAGCTGCGTCGCAGCCCGGTTCCAATACACATTTGAAAGCCGTTGCGAGTGCTACATCTTTGATGTGTGAATTGTGTTTTCATAACTCACCTGAGAAACGTCTTGTTTATCAGGGCATATATCTATTTTGTGGTGGTTCACCAACTCAGGAGATGCCCTCCGAAACCGTGATGACCAGCCTGACGCCCCTCTACCTATCTGGCTCCCACGGATAGAGAACCATGTCCAAGGGCGATGCATCCGTTGATACCGTTCTATGAGGCCATCCAATATCTCTACTCGCTGCGGGATTCGCATTATATGTTCCACAGGCACGCTTCCCGCATCGGAGGTAATTCTGGCATCACACCACCCTCAAAACGGCCCGTATGTTCGAAGGCCTGCCACTGCGTCTTCGTCTTCTCATCGTATGCCTCGGCGGGTAGCTCAGTGTCCTTGTAGTACGCTGGCGCTCCGTCGGGGAACCATATTCTTGTCCAGGATCCGTTGAAAGCCCGGATGCCCGGTCGTCCGTCCTGGTACGTGACAGCCTTACCGTTCCATTGCGTCAGCTGGCCGTTCATGGTCTTGCTGGCATAAGAGGATATATCGGGATGCTGCTTGGAGCTCCCCGGCGGATAAGGACCGCCGCCGCTCGCCACGGCTGACCTGGCAGCTGGCACCGCATTGTTGACACCGCCGAAAGGATTGGACGACGGGGTGTTACTTGCGGTACTGGAGGCTTGGCCGAAGGGTGAGGGTTTGGTAGCTTGAGAGAAGGGATTCGCAGTTGGCTGAGCAGCTCCGCTGGGTTGTGTAGGTTGGCCGAAGGGATTGGATGTTGCAGGAGCGGCTGGCTGAGCTGGCTGGCCGAATGCATTGGGTGCCGCAGGCTGTGATTGTTGCCCGAAAGGACTCGCTGTGGTCTGCTGTGCTGGCTGGCCAAAGGGACTTGAGGTGGCAGGCTGTTGAGGAGTCTGGCCGAAAGAGCTTGCTGCGGCGTTTTGGGTGGGCTGTCCGAAGGGGTTGGGTGCTGCTGATTGTGCCTGTTGTCCAAAGGGGCTTGAAGTCGCCGATTGTGATGGCTGGCCGAAAGGATTAGACGCGGCAGGCTGGGCTGGTGCACCGAAAGGTGAGGCACTCTGGTTGTTTTGACCACCAAAAGGGCTCGCCGGCTTGGCGGCGCCTCCGAAAGGACTCGAGTTGGTGTTCGAGCTGGAGTTGTTAGCAGCCGAGCCGAACGGACTCGACGCACTCTGAGCCCCAAACGGATTGGGCTTCTGCCCCAAAGCGCTCGTCTGCCCAAATGCACTGGGACCGCCCGCTGGTTGTGACGCCTGCCCAAACGCCGGTGCACCGAAAGGGCTGAGCTTTTGGCCTAGAGTTGAAGCCTCCCCGAAGGCCGACGTTGTGGACGATTGATTGGGCTGGCCAAAGGCAGTGGTAGGCTGAGCCGGCTGACCAAAAGCTGGCTTGCCGAATGCCGATGTCGTCTGTGATGGTTGGCCAAATGCCGATGTTGGTTGTGAGGCCTGTCCGAATGCAGGTGCGCCAAAAGGATTGTGCTTCTGACCAAGTGCATTGGTCTGCCCAAAGGCACTCGTACCCGATGGCTGGCCGAAGGCGCTCGTCCCAGCAGTTTGCGCAGATTGACCGAACGGACGGCTGGTATTGGGGGCGGCGCTGCCTCCGAATGGCGAGGAGGTTTGCATGTTACTTGAAAACGCGTTTGAGGAGTTGGTGCCGGAGCTGGACTGGAAGGGGTTGGCCTGCGAGAAGCCAGATTCTGTCTTCTTTCCCTTGAGAAATTCGCCGGTTGTACCGCCCGGCAGTGTGTTTTGCTTGCAGATATCGATTCGATTTGGGTGGTTATTTCCTGCAGCGATGATAAATTGAATTGCGCCATCGAGGTTTCCGATCGTCGTTTGGATCTGCTGTTCGGCCTGCTGATAGAGTTGCTGCGCTTCATTGAGCTAGTGAAGGTCAGCCAGTGTCGAGAGCGTGGTTGGGATATAACTCTTTCGTACTGCCTGCTGTGAATTGCCCCCTGACACCGCCTGCATGTGGTGTAATCGCATCTCCTCGAAGCTCTGCTCCCGAGTACTGCCTCCAAATAGTTGCTCGGGTGCATCGCGGCCTGGGCCGTACGCTGATAGAATCCACTGGGGTCGCTCTGACGTCAAGTCCTTTTCAATTGTCTCCTTGGTAATTGAATAAGTGTTTGGGCCTGTCCCAGGTCAGTCAAAACTGTCTTGATTCGCGATCCTGTCACCGTGTGCTACGAACCATTGTCGCTGCTTCCGTTGGCAAATCCGCTTCCACTTGATGTGTTGTTGAAGGCTGAGAATCGGTTGCCTGTCTGGTTTCGGTTCGTGTTCGGATGCTCATAACGACAGTTCTCTAGACCGGTGCGTCAGTGATGCCGGCAAATTAAAGTCGAATGCCAGGAGGGCGAGAATGGCTCCCTCGGATGGCGAGTGACGTACGTCCGAACCTGCAGTTGCCTGCGTCCCAAAATTTGCAGACGACCATGACGAGGTAGGGCGAGGCAGTGACGAAGGGTTACGCCGTTGTAGTGGTATGCATGCCGGACCCCAGACTGAAATTTGGTCTCGTTCCTTGTTGTCAGCCTATGCGTGTTGACTTTCTTGTGGCCTGGGAGGTCGATGTGGAAGGTCCTTCGGACGCCGTCGTTCACGTTCAGCCTCGGTCTCAGCCTTGCTTGGTGCAGGGCAGGACGCGGCTACAGGTGGTGAACCCATACAGTGCATGATGCTCCGAGCAGACTAACCCGCACTGCCAACCTTTTAGTCCTTACCCTCTCCTGCCCCTCCAATTCCGCAACTGCCTTCACACTCTCACCATCACATCATGTCCCTTGATCAGGAAATCATTATCGTCACACTTATCTCACATTCACCTTCATGAGACACTTGAAAAAAAATCATTTGTTCGATACGTAGTCCTTAAATGCCAGATGAACGGATCCCATACACGACACACCAAATTCAAACCTTAGCCGGTTCGTTGCCCCAGTCACATCGATTTCCGTTCGTTTCCATCTTACTCCCTTCTGCGGTACTCCACGAGGCAGCCGTCTTTGACACTGGTGAAAGTGTCACTCAGCTGGAACTCGGACACGCGATGACGCCCGTACTCAAACTCAGGGCTACCCTCACCGGGGTCCGCCACGCCGACCGCCCTGCGCAGGTCATACAGGTAAAGCGTGCGCGCCAACGTCACCATCATCTCGACGTACGCCAGGCCTTTTCCAATGCAGCCGCGAGGGCCCACGGAGAAGGGGCAGAACGCGCTCTGCGCGGCGGCCAAATCGCCTTCGGTTGTGGCGCGTCCCGTCGACGCCCTCGTCGCGCCGATCATCCACCGCTCGGGCTCGTATGCAAATGGCGACGAGTAGTAGTCCTCGTTGTGATGGATCGTGTAGTGGGGCGTGCCGACGACGGTGCCCGCGGGGATGAAGTTTCCGTCAATCGTCATGCCACCCGAGAGAACCTCACGGGGAAGCAGGCCGCCGACGGACGGAGAGAGGCGCATGGCCTCGTCGACGCAGGCGCGGAGGTAGGAGCACGAGTTGAGAACCTGTCCCTGATGGATCTCTTCCACATCGTTGAACTTGCTACGAATTTCCTCCGTAGCCTTTTGGAGAGCTGCCGGGCTGCGGGTGATGTAGAAGAGCGTGGCCGCCATGGCGGTCGATGTGGTGTCGGAGCCGGCGATGATACTGTCGAGTGGTCAGTGCGCGCTTGGAAAGGCGGATGAAACCTCCAATGCTTTTTTATTGCAGGGGAAGACTCACAGAAGGTTGGACTCGCTCCACAGCTCGGGCGTCGAAAAGCCCTGGCCGGTCTCGGGATCGCGAGCCTTGAGCAGGTGGTAGAAGAAATCGCGGCGATCAGTGTCGTCGCCGAGCTTGGTGCGTTCCGTCAGCTGGCCCTTGCTATACACCATGTATCGAGCGCGGCCGGCGGCGATCTGGGGAAACAGGAACTTGTCAAGCTTGAGCTTGTCGACGACGGGCATGGTGCCGCACTGAAGGCTCCGTGTTAGCAGGGCATACATCCTCAGCTATAGTCCAAGACGACTCACAATCAGGTGACGCTTCGTGGCGGCGGCAATCAGGTCCAGTGCGAAACGGTTGTCGGGGGCCTCAAGCATGTGGAAGGCCTTGCCGTAGGCCAAGTCGCCCAAGATATCCATGGCTAGGTAGTTACACCAATCTGTCATGTTTTTGGGCGTGGACCACCCCTTCTTCTCAACATTATCGGCACCCGCGCCAATCTGGGTAGTGAAAGTCCGGACATTGGCGAGAATGTAGCGCTCCATCTCGCGGATAGCATTGTCTGAAAAGGACTGGGCCATGACACGACGCTTCCGGGCGTGGACCTCCTTGTCGCGTGTGTTATGGGTGTTAGGGGCCGGGTGAACGAAGGCGTTGTAGAACTCGGCCTTGCGGACGTTGGAGCGGAAGCCATAAATCTCCTTAAGAGCCGTGTTCGAATTGAACGAGACGCTGTTGGGGCCAAAGCGGACGACCTTGCCATACTTTTCATGCATGCGCCAAAACTCGAGGTGGCGGTCGCCCTTCCAGGCGTGGTACAGCTGGTAAGCATCCGTGACCTTGGCGATGAGGGGGCCAGGATATTTGGCCAGCGGATGGAAGAAGATGCGGTAGACGGCGATGAAGGTGGTCTGCTCCAGTTAGTCTGCGGCCCGTCGGTGCCAGAAAATGTTCATCAGTTTACGTAGAGTACGCCAGCGGCGGCGGTCAGCCCCAGCCAGAGCCACAGATGACTGAGATCGGCCATCTTGTCTGACGATCAGCGCGCCCCAGTATCGAGTTGGTCTTGATTGACAAAGTCAAGTTGTTGGTAGCTTGAAATCAAAGCCTGGGTCAGTGGTTCAATGGGAATGAAGCCTTCTCCGGCTCTTGAATGGGAAGAAAGGTAAAGATGAATCGGAAACTCTCGAGAAAAAAAGACACAGACAGCACTCCCTGCACAGAAGCCATCCGCCATCATCATCTCGTCATACTCACACACCTTATACACAATCACCTCCCTCATACGGTTGCTTCAGCCCCAAACAAACTTCGGCTTACTACGGTCCAACGTGACCCCAAGACACTTCCCCCAAACTTCCCCGGCCCTCTCGGACCCACGACGTTATGGCCTGCCCCATTCGGCCGCACACGGCTATCGGCGGAAACCCAATCCATGGCCATTCTCCAGATCTCGCAGCCCTTCCCTGGCCTTGGCCCCTCCCCGCAATCGAGGCGTACGTGTCAGTCGCCCAATCACCGGAATGTCATTACCCACCGCAGGCGGCATTGCACGGAGCAGCGCGGGCCTACTTGTGTCAAAGGCTTACGTTCCGCCGTGGGGTTTGAAGCCGGAACGCTGGATGAAGGTGTGGCTCCCTCTCCGCTGCCGAAGGCACCCCGTGCGGGCCGAACGTGGAGCCCTCGTGTTTGCACTGCTGTGTGTTCACCGACCGAACATTGTCAGTTTTTTCCACCCCGTTCCACCGTCAATTAATCATTACGATGCGGACTTCCACTTGATCCTGTGGGATACCCTATCGAAGGCGGGATAACTCCCTCGCTGGGACTCTCGCTCTCTCCCGGGCGCGCCATTGTTTCAGACCCGCCAAGGATCAATGATTGACTTCGGCAAGACGGTCAACTAGAGTCAGGCACATAAATGGGATTATCATCGGTGCGAGGGTTCTGAATACAAATTCGCATTTATGCAAGCTTGGACAAAGCCATACGGTAGCCCGCGATTTTCAGTTACACATTTCATCTTACATGACATAGAAAATTCTTATTTTTCCACCCCTACTCAAACCCCATCCAGTCGTTCATCCTCAATTGTTGTAGTATCTGGGCTCGTCGAAAACGTGGTACCTGTGGTCACGGACACCCTTGCCTCTGAAGAGCGCCGGGAACCTCCAGCCCACAGGCACATCCTCCTCGTTGACCCGGCGGTTGCGCGTCTCGTCATCCAGCGCCTCAATGGCGTTGCTCTCGGCCTCAGTCGCCGGAATGACAAACTTGGCCGCTTGTAGCTCCGTGTCCGTGATGGTACTACGGCTGACACGCGCGTACGCCACGCGTTTGAGACGCTTGAAGAGGATGTACTCGCACCAACGATCCCAGTCCGAAGGGTCGACGTCGTGCATGCCCGACACGTCGCTGACATATGTGTTGTAATTGCCCTGGAGCGGCTTGGTAACGAGGTAGCTGAGGAGGATCGCAGGGCGCGGCGTCGAGCCCATGAGTTTCGAGAGATACAGAGACTGCAGGCGGCGGTCCTCTGGGTCCTCCTCCTGGCCCGAGTGGAAAACAAAGACGTCGACCTCGCGGCCGTAAACATCGAGCGTTGCGTGAATCGCAGGCGCAAGCTCACCTACAGGTGAAGGCAGCAGATGGTGCTCAGATTTGAGGATCGGGTACTTGGAAAGGAGCACCACGCCCCAAGTGTGCTTGTTAGGACCTGGGCCATAGTCGACGTACATGCCGAGGTCCTCCGCGAGGAACTGCGACGTATCGCGGTTGCCCATGATGATGCGCTGACAGTCCGTCTCAATAAGAGCCACTACGTCGAGTTCCATTTCCTTGATGAGGTCGCGCATGCGGTACTCAGATGACCACATGTCGTTGTCAAGAGCGAAGTGAATCGTCCAGACGCCAGCCGTCATAACGCGATCTTCCCCGTGATATGGTGTGAAATCATTGGTCGGGAAGCGCAAAAAGGCGGCCGAGAGGAAGAACAAGTTGATCACGACAGCAGCGGCGCTGTGAAACTTGCGATGCTGAGATGCCGAGGTCGATAGGCGCTGAGCCTTCTTGCGGCGACTTTGGGGTGTCGTCGGCGTCAATCCAAGCACGCCGAGGCCAATAAGTAGCATCATAGTTGCCATGACCCAGTCTGTGTGCTCGCGTACGTAGGGACCGCCGGGCACGAAGGCGTAGGCGACGACCCAGACGGAGAAAAGGACCATGAAGTTATAGAAGAGGAAGCCGACGCCGAAGGTAATGACAGGATTTCTCTTGGCGGCACTGCTGATCATGGGTCCTGAGATGGCCATGAGATAGACAGTCAAGGCAAGGGCTCCGTAGTAGCCAAACCAGTTGTGGTGATAAGTCACGATGTAAGCACCAGCACAGCCGACAACATACGCGGTCCAGCTGGTGACCAGCGAAGGTCGGAAAAGCCCGAATAAAACGCCGGCTGTCATAGCGACGCCGGTCAGCCAGCCATACGTGTTGGCAGTCGGTCCACGGATGGGGTATCCTTCCCAGACCCAGAGAATCATGGTGCTGCTGTCGGAAAGGAGCCAGTGCATGCCGAAGAAGACACCACCAGTGCCGAAAGCCGCCAGCAGTGACGACCCGCTGCGCTGAGAATCCGAGGCAGACTGGCCGCTCGTCAGTGGAGCCTTGCGAGTGAAGCGAAGAGCGGCGAGGATGGCGAGGATGCCTCCAATGCCGTTCCAGCCTCCGTTGGCAGCGTGCATGATGGGCCAGACAGGGTTGTTAGTCCACCAGGCGAACTTGATGGCCGAAGAGAGGACCAGACCAAGGGTGAGAGCCAGAAGCTTTGACTCGAGTCTTCCCTCATGGACAGACTCGGCAAAGAAAGTGGTGGCCCACCCCAAGCAGGCCATGGACACACCGAACGAGACGGCAAAGAGGCGGTAGACCGGAGATTCGACCTTGTAGGCCACGATCGCCGACAGGGAAAGCAGGTGAACAATGCGCTGGTTGGCGACGAACATGCGGCGAAGCGGGCCGATGGAGAGCAGGAGGGGTGATATGGACGCCATGACGACCACCTCGTAGCCAGAAAGGCCCATGTACCATAGGGGGAAGTACCAAACAGACACACCAAGACTGGTCAGGATGGTCCAAAAGATGTAGCCGTGGTAGACTTCTGCGATTGTGTCGAAGGCTTCCGCCCAGGTGAACTTGACAGAAAAGATGCCGGCAGACGCCTTTTCCTTCCTAATAGTTGGGCGTTAATGGGATGCCCGAGCGACTAGAACCTGGGGAAAAGGGGCACGTACTCTTTTTCGAGGACTGCAGAGGGAACGGAAGATCGGTTCTCACTATGACAAAACCTTAGAACTCAACCATCATATCGCGTTATATTGTTCCAAATGTACGGTAGGTACAGCGTTACTTTGGGAGCCAATGCACATACCCCTTGCTCGCGCCCTGAACGTCCTTGATGATCACCTGAAATGTTCCGAAGTCGAGAGCCGTAACAGCGTCGAAACCGACATCAAAGAGAATGAGCGCCCATTCAAAGAAGGCATAGGTCGTGTAGGCTACGTTTATCAGCACATTGTCGAGTTGAGTTTGTCGGTCCACTTACCTCCCGGTACCCGGTGCACCTTGTGCTGGATGAAGAAGTAAATGAGCGGCACCAGCGTGCCAAAGAACGAGCTGGCGATGATCTTCCTGTAGCGGATAGCCCGTGGGTTGGGCGGGCTCAAAGCTACGCAGCCGGCGGTCCAGGGTACAGTCGCGACAATGTATGAAATCATCAAGATGTCGTGCCACTGGTGGTCGTCGGTCGAGGTGACGTAGGCGAAGCCACCACAAGTCAGGGTGCGGAAGATACCCATCGCAAAGACGAATTTCGGTAGCGTCTGGCCAGGTTTCCTCGTGAGAAGAAACCATAGACCGACGAGGGCAAAGCGAGGCCCTGATGTGATGGCGATAAAGAGCATAAAAAAGGATCGTTCGGGGTATTTGTCGCCAATGGTTGCGGAGACGGAGGGAAACCACTCCTCGGGATAGCCGTACCACTCATTTTGGACAATCTTCTTGTAATGGAGAGACACGCCGACGATGAATGCACTGATGAAGGCGGCTATCACGCAGTCAGCGGTTGATCAAATAGTATGGAAGAGCGGCCACCGTGGCGAGGGGCACGTACAGTAGGCGAGGACAGTATGGGACCAGCTCACCCACTGGCCATTGAAGGCCAGCAAGATGCCTCCGTCCTTATCCTTGGATCTGGCCGACATCGTAACACGGTCAGAAGAAACAAACAAGAGGAGAAAATGGTATCCGAACAATCCGGATGGTAAGAAAATGGGGTGAAGGCCGTGGCCGACCAAAAGAGCGTGGGGAATAGGAGGCGGCGGGATGGAGAAGGCAAGCGAGCTCCTCGGTATCCCGAGACGTGGATCGCGTGTTGTGTCTTGTTTGGCTGGTGCTCGCTCTGCTTGTGACTGCGGATGTAGCCAATTCGAGGGTCCAATTGCTGGGGCCAGGTGGAGAACCGCTTCCAGACTAGCGTATAGATAAGAATTCTTATCAGTATGCTCCACTTTACTTTTTGCAACGCCCTCAAGCATGGTCGACTTTTCTCACGGCCGCTGTTGGTCCAGACGCCTTCTCGAACGATCTGCCGCACGTATCTGTCTGACCCGGCAGAACACAGCAGTGGTCCCAGCAAGCTCAGTATGGCCGGCGTCGCAGAGAAAGCGCGCTTCTACTTAGAGCGATCTGTTCCTCAGTTACGAGAGTGGGAGGCGAAGGAAATCTTCACCAAGGTACAGTACCCCACCAACGTCTTCCAGTCCATAGACCTGATTTGTTGTAGGATGAGATTCGCAACATTGTTCAGCGCCGCAGCGACTTGGAACACCGCGCACTCGCGCCCGGCGTCCAGCCTTCCGACTTCACAAGCTATGCAGCTTGGGAGATCTCCCTCGACGCGCTGCGAGTGAAGCGCTGCGAACGCCTCAAGATTCGCCATGTCGCCTCGCAACACGCCACCCAGGCTCGAGTCCTGGCCATTTACGAGCGAGCCGTTACGAAGCGCCCTGCATCGAAAGAGCTCTGGCTCGAATACCTCACCTACACCGAGAGAATCAGGGCCACAAAGAGGTGGAGGAGGACGATGACCCGGGCCTTGAGGCTCATGCCACGCGACGCAGAACTCTGGGTGCTTGCGGGACGAAAGGCGGCGAAGAATGGCGACATGGGCGCGGCGAGAGGGTACTTTATGCGCGGCTGCCGGTTCTGTACTGCGGATGGCGGGCTGTGGATCGAGTACGCTCGCTGCGAGATGGAATGGCTGGCTAAGATGGAGCGCAACCGCAAGGACAACAAGAGGGGGGGTAATATTAGTCCCTTGGCAGGCGAGCAGGTAACCAACGGCGACGCCATCATGTTCAACGTCGGGGACGAGAACGACGAAGATGAAGACGGTGTCATCATGCCAGAGCCCGAGCTCGAGAAGGAGCCTGTCTTTGATGATCAAGCCGTTGACACGCTGGAGCGCAACCCAGCCATGGACGGAGCGATACCGATGGCCATTTTCGGCATTGCGAGAAAACAGCCCTTTTACAAAGACACCGTGGCCGAGGCCTTCTTCGACCTGTTCACTGGCTTTACTAAGGTGTCTGCGCAACCCGCGCTCATTCAACATGTGTTGGCGGCCATGCGAGAGGACTATCAGACGGCCGCTTCTACGTGGAGCTGCTACATACGCTTCCCGTTGGTGGGCGCGAGTCCTTACACGGCCGACTTCCCCCGCGGTCTACGGGAGGCCTTGTCCCGGCTTAAATTGGGTCTGGAAGCCACATCGAATCCCGCTCTTCTGAAATCGAAGACTGTTGAATGGATAGAGCCCATCATTGCATTGGACAAGTTGGACGAGGGTATCAAGGCTGTGCTGGAGCACACCAAGGCGAAAGTGCTCGCGTAGCATCATAGAAGATGAACCTTCTCCATCTCTCTCGTATTTTGCGACCAGACCTGAGCCGAGCTACCTTAGTCTACTTCTTCCCTCATAGCAGCTTATAAATCACAAGCCTTGTTATTGCCATCGGTGGCTGTTCCGGTCTCCCCGGCAGTGACGACCATGTCTTTCTCGGTAACAGCGACGCGTCGGCGAACATTAGCGACCATGGCTTCCTCATGGGTCAACATGTTGACGTCACTCATGCTGATATCCTTCGTGGGCTCTCCTTTTCTATCAGCTCAAGTCCTGTGAAGTTGTTGACAGCGGACATTCCACAAGCAGCGTCCATAGCCAGCACAGCGTCCTATGCATCCTGGCCAATGGTGCTAACGTCCATCTGGGACTGTTGCAAGACCTGCATGCTTCTGAGAACGCCTTTGTTCTCAGAACAGCGGAGAGTCTCAAGCATGATAGGTTCATTGAACTTGCGTTCAAGCGTGACGTGGATGCTGATGAAATCGAGCTTGTCAACATCAACGATGCGGCCGCGGTAGTTCGGCTGGCGGGCGTCGTAGTGGGGGGACTTTATGTCACAAGCCGAGACTGGGAGGATCGGGTCAGCTTTGCTCGGGTTAGGGAAAAAGTCTCCGGATGGTATGGTCTTACGATCGGGGCTCTTCTCCTTGGAGACACTGACAATACCAGAGATATAGGGACCAGTCGAAACCACGTGCAAGATTAGAGCCCTGTCGCCGACCTTCATTTGACGCATTAAACTCTGTGCGGGGTACGACCGAATACCTATAGAGAAGTTTTATCAGCTTAAAGAAATGAAGGGCGCCGAGAAACAGACTATTTGATCAGATGTGTACCTTCGACGGCAATAGACTTGGTACCGCAGTCGTCGATCGAGAAGCCAGTTTTCTTGTTTCCAATGACGCGATCAGGGAAGGTTCTGAGCACCCAGAGGAGTCCGTCGCCATTCTTGCGCTCGATCTGTTTGCAATTTTTCCAGAAAAGGACTCTCTCTACCTTCTTCGAGGTTCCTTTGGCAACTCTCTTACTGGTGGCAGAAACGCTTGGGGAAGCCGCCTCACCGCGTGTAGTGTGCTTGCGGGACATATTGTCGGTGTTGTGGTTCATCACAGAATAGCTCTGGCTTTATTGCGGGGATATGGAAGGCGAAGGTTGAGTGTCGAAGATATTTGGAACTCCGGCTCCGGTTGTTATTGACGAATTTCCATTTTCGAGACCGGGCCAGCCTGTGAGCCCAGTAATACCACAGGGGTAGCCAGGTCACGATAGTAGGCTCCAACTGAGCGGGACAATCGACACGGCAAGGGAACAACGAAGACAGTGAATCTCTCGTAGATTATGTAGTGCTTTTCTTGTCTTTTGAATAGTCGAGGTTCAGAATACAGCTTTGACGAGGTGGTGCAATGGAAAACTAGGAATGATATTGGGATGGCAGTCCTGGTATTCGAATCCACAGGTAAAGTGCTTAGAGTATTTGCTGCTAAACACGCGGGGCAAGGGAAGATTATGTTGATCCCTTGATGAAAAATCACCGAATTGATTTCCTAATCACGTCAGTACGTCTGGCATATCGATGACTATTGTCTATTCCGAAAGTGATTTCTCGTTCTTTGACCCAGTCACATACATACGCTGGGAGAAAGAAACATCCCGCCATTCACGGCCACTTTCCAAGATGGTCATTCAAGGTGCAGAACCCCTTCCACAACGAACGCAGCAGTATTTGCGACAATCCTCTCTAAAATTTAAAAACATCGTGAGGGCCCGTAGCTCAGATATGCGCGATGACTACCTCGGCAAACATCCGCCAGCATACATAGCAAAGAAGCGACGACATCTGCGCGGAGTGGTCGTGAGCGGCAACATTGAAATGAGAAGAAATCAGATGTAACAAAATCCACGGGAGTCTTGGGAGACCAGCGCATGAAATTATTGCCAATTGGAGTCATAGACTCACAATTCGTTGAATGGTCTGTGAGCTCACGCCGATCGTAGGTAACTCCAAGAGGCCACTAAGGTAATGAGAGGTAACGAAACGAGACCATGAATTTGGAAATCAGATATTGGAAGCGCTGCCGTGAACACAATCTTCCAGAGAGCGGGGAGGCATCATGGCCACTCAGCCAACCCCCACACCTTCCGTTGGAAATATAACTGAGGAGGTGCCCCGAGTCCTACCCTGCACCTAAGTACACCAACCCATAAAGTGGAAGCTTCACCCAACCTAAACATATTCTTACGTTTCCTCTTCTTTCTTACCCAGATTCTGTGCGTCTCTCTTGTCCCTCCATTCAAGTATTACATCAGCGCTCTGACGCTGCGACTCCCGTGGCGTTGTTGTAGTCCTCATGTCTAGAGACGGGTGGTGTATGTACTCGGTACCTCTGCACCGGTCGTCCCAGTACCTACTGCTACCAACGCGGTCGGAAAGGCTGCTATTGTTTGTCAGAAGCATAGCGTCGCCCGCGAAAGTGATGTCAATGGGTCGAGGGCATGGCTCTTTACCAATGTGCCGAACGTTTGCTCACTGGCAACTTCGCTGTCTGTGACAGCGTGGAGCAGGTATGACATGTGTACATGTAACCCACTCTTAACTGAGGTGTCTAGCAAGTGCTTCTTAGGTACACCTCAGGTTTGGCCCGAGCAACCGTTTTCAGGTCCTTGTTTGGCTCATCTGGGAGGCATTCTTCCCAACACGGCCAAAAAACATCCATGCTTCAGGACTCGACGCAACCCGCTTGGTACGATAGAGATTTATTGTGATTGGACCCCATGTCTGGAGACTCCCCACATACACTAACACTCTTTTGGATCCGAGCACAGGCGCGGTCTGAAACGAGAGCAAGAGCCAGGAGCAAGCGATACGACAAGCCCTGCTGCTGCTGTTGCTGCTGCCTGGCTCGACTTTTCGCATTTGGTTCCTGCCTGCTTCTTCTCAACCCCCTCCACCTGCTCCGCTACTGCCTCAAGCCCCGACCCATCTTCGACTCGCGTTGACGCATGCAGGCCTCAGGCACCTATTAGCAGGAAGGACACGGAGAAGCACCAAGCATTCCACATCAGGTCGTTCTTTCAATCGCCTGCCAGTCGCTTTCGCCATCGCTCATTGCGCGCTCATCGTTCACTGCCATTACTGTGCCATTGCGGTTGTGCTCCAGAGTCCACCCGCCCAGGTAAGGTACTCCCCGACACGCGACATTTCCTCGCCGTTCCATCCCTCCCATCACACCCCCCATCCGATTTCATCCAATATCGTGGTGCCCATCTTCCCTGGCCTGATACGCGGAGTTGACCTGGGAGGTGTTTTCGCCATCCCTCTCGTGGCGCCCTTCATCTGCCTCGAAGCCATCGCGCGACGTTATTCGTGACGTGGTCGGTGCTGATTTTGGTCATCTGCGCTTCCCGCCTACTGGCCACGGGCCATCACTCTTTTTTTTCTCACACGAACCAACCCCCGACCTAAACCGACCAGATTAGAACCCGAAAAGCACCCACCTGTTTTCCCACACCCACACACACGTCCACACCCGACCCCCGACCCCCGAGCACCGCGACGCGTCCATCGCGACCGCCCACTGCCGTGTGACTTTCATCATTTCCTCGTCGCCTATCATCGCTTTTACCCATTCGCATCCTGGTCTATTATTTTCGCGCCGCTGACTTCCAAAGACGTCCTCAGCTGCCAATGGGTTGCTTAGCATCAACCTTGCTATGAGCGCCTGGATCAACGACGCTGCCTCCACCAACCACCGCCTCCACCCGGACCCCAATGCCAATGGCAACATCGTCAGCACAGGCTATCATCATCTGAACGACCTCAACGCCGATACCTCCACTGCCACGATGGACCCCTCCGCTTTCATGGGCAACCCTGCCCAATTCAATCCCTCGCAGTTTGCGAGCGCCCAACAGCAGCAGCAACACCAACAGCAGCAGCAGCAGATGGCCGCCATGCAGAATGGCCAAATGCGCAATGCTTCTTCTCCCTCTTTCCAGAACCCTGTGTATCAAACGAACCCCGTCGTTCCATCGAAGCGACCTCGCGCCCGTGAAGATAGCCTTGCTGGGTCGCCGCGACAAAACCCGGGCATGCTGCCGACCTCGCGCTCTGACACTCCCCAGCAATTTCCCGGATACCAGTCCGGCAGCATGGCCCAGCAGCATCAGCAGCAAAATCCTGGCCAACCGCAGCCATCGCCATATAACCATCTTCAACCAAATGGCTCCGCCAACGCGACGCCCTCGCCCATCATGGGAAGCAACATGCGCCCTGGAAGCGTTCCTCAACGAGTCGCGACCGCATCACCACATCCCTTTTCCCCTAGCACCCAGCAGCAATTCGGACCCCAAGCCTCTCCGGTCCCATCCGAACACAGCAGCACTCCGCAACCGAACCATTACATGCAGAACATGCAAAACATGCCGCCGGGGTTTAACCAAAACTTCACGCCTACACCGTCGCCAGCACGCCCTTCCCCGAATCCTAATGCCATGGCTGGCATGATGCAACAGCAGCAGCAGCAACAGCAGCAGCAGCAGCAACAGCAGCAGCAGCAACAGCAGCAGCAGCAACAACAACAACAACAACAACAGCAGCAACAGCAGCAGCAGATGGGTGGTCAGATGCCACATCAAATGGGACAGATGCCGAATCAAATGTTTCCGCCTAACATGCAAGCGCGCAACCCCATGGAACAACAGAAGATGGCCGCATATCAAGCTCGACTACAGCAGCAACTTCAAGCACAAGGGAATATGCAGAATATGCATCCCGGTATGCAACAGAACATGCAGATGGCAGCACAAATGCAGGCGCAGAATATGGCACAAGGGCGAGGCATGATGCCAAAGCAGCCGATGCAGCCGACGCCCAACGGACAGGTACCGCAAGGCGGCATGCGTCCCCAACAACGACAACCCATGGGCCAGGATCAATTCATGAAGAGTTTGTCCAAATTTATGCATTCGAAGGGCCTTCCTTTAGAGACAAACGTTGTCATTGGCAACCGACCTGTCAACCTGATGCACCTATTCCAGGCTGTTCAGAGCAAAGGTGGTTACAAGTCCACCACGTCCTCGAATCAGTGGCCTCATGTATCCAACGCGATCGGATTCCATCCTGTTCAGATACCGCAAGCGCCGCCTATGCTCAAGGAAATGTACGAGAGGAACATCCTGCGATTTGAAGAGTTCTGGACCGCTCAGCAGAACCAGCAGCGAATGATGCAGCAGCAAGGTAGACAAAACCAGACCGGACCCGGTGGCCAGCCACAGCCCTCACCTGCGAAACAAATGTCCCCGCAAGCCCAGGTGTCGCAGGGTATGTTGCAGGCCGGACAGTCGCAAGCCCCCCAGCAGCAAGCAACTCGGCCTCAACAACAGCAGCAGCAACAACCGCAGCTTCAGCAGCAACACCAACAGCAGCATCCGCAACAGCAGCAGCCGCCGCAACAACAGCAGCCATCGCAACAGCATCCGCAGCATCCGCAGCATCCGCAGTCGCAGGCGCAGGTGTCTCAACCACCACCGCCTCAGCAGCATATGCCACAACAGCAACATCAACATACTCCTCAACCACAGCAGCAGCAGCAACCGCCGCGCACGGGGCCCAGCCAGAGCCAGGTTCAAGCCAAACAGCCACCATATGTAGGCCCTCATGGTATGAACGGGATGACCACTCCACAAGGGCAGGGACATTCGAGCCAAGGAAACTCCACGCCGGGACAAGGGCAGAACAGTCTAGCAAGAGGCTTGGAGCCATCCGCGGTCCCGGGTCAACCCGTTGGACCTGGGTCTTTCCCAGCCCCGTCGCCTGCACAGGCCGAACAGGTAAACCCTGGAGCCCAGTCTGACGCACTTGCTGGTCCCTCGCGCTCCTCCAGCAAGACGAACATCCCCAAGCTGATACGTCTTGCGGCCGCTTCTGATGCGTACCCGGGCGACGTTCGGCAGCCTCAGCCGGACGCATTTGGAGGCTTCAAGCTGCCTGGAGTTGATTTCAAGGGGATGGTGATTGAGCAGCTTAAGCCAGATGTTCCCGGAATGTGGGATCTGGGCATGGTCGATCTTCAGGCGTTGACACGCAGCATCGAGTCTGGAATTCACGGCGAGGTACGAATGGCGCTGGACACCCTTGTCACCGTCACCCAACCATCACCGAGAGAGATGAAGGACCCTCTCTTCATTCAGCTGAAGTCTTGCGAGGAATTGGTCGAGGCATTAGTTGATTGCGCCGAAGAACAGCTGGAGCAGCTTGCGGAGAACACAGTCGAAGTGTCAGATGATATACAGCTGGCTGCATACGAGGATATCGCACGAGCCTGCTGGGTTGATCGGCTGAACGTTCGCAAGCTTCCGGAGTTTGGAAGCGCAGAGTATGATCTTGACAGAGCCGTCGACCGCTTGACATGCATCTTCACAATTCTTCGAAACTTATCATTCGAGCCGGAAGCTGAGCAGTCGCGTACATCCCCCCCTCTACCATTTGCCTCGCACCCAAATCATCATGTCTTAGCAGATGAATCCGTCATCAGGTTTCTCTGTGCCACGATACGCTACCTCGGCACTCGCAACATGCTGCTGCGGACGCATGCCAATACCCTGGAGTTCATGAAGGACGCAATCACCCTGCTGTCCAACATTGCTGGGGCTGTGGAGATTTCAGGACGTGAGCAAGCGTTGTGCTTGTTACACTTCTTGCTGGCTTTCGCACCAGGTCCTGGGCCGTCAATCACCGACGACGTACTATACTTCCCTCCATTCGAACCTGCAAATCAACCGTATCTCTTTCACGCCGTGGATGCTCTCGCCAAACTCCTCGCCCGCGATGAGCCCAATCGAACTTACTACAAGACAATATTCGCTCTAGACGCTGGGAGCATACCACCACATGAGTTGCTGACAAAGACGTTCGCACTTGCCATTTCCGTCGTTCCGATACAAATACCCGAGGGTCAACTGAACCGAAAAGTCATGTCAAACAATCTGCGCAATGCTGTCGAGAACCGCGTACCACTGCTCATGCAAGGTCTGCTGGCCGCAGGGATTTTAGCATCCTTGGCACCGAGCTACGAGAGTGGCGTCGCCAAGCTATGGCTAACAAATGGAGACGGTTTCGCCGAGGCACTGTACTTCCTCGCCCAAGTCCTGAGCCACCAGTACGAACTTTCAGGTGCCGGTCGTGACCAGGAACTCCCCTACATTGTGGCGTTGAGCATGTCCTTGTTACGGAAGTTGGGCGAACGTGCCTTCGACCCTACCAATCCATCAGCCTTTCCCGCGAATGCTTTGCCCTCAGCACAAAGCATCTTGGGTATCATGTCGATGAAGTCGGCGGAATTGACGCAAGATGGAATCATCGGGGATCTGACTGCTTATGCTGACCTGGATCGATGACGCGAGGCATGGCTGACGACTTGTACATCGTGCGCCATGGCATTGGAATGATTGGAGTTGAGGATGGTGATGGTGATTTGGGAACAGGCAATTTGAGCGGCTGTACATCATTGTGGTGCGAACCATGCCTGGTAGTCCGGGTTGTATTTTTTGGTGTAACTCGTCAAGGTGTGTTGTAGGATGGTGACACAATGGTCTGGGGACTAGTTTCATTCTCCAGCTTAATAGCAGGAAAAGGGCTACTTGAAAAGACCCTCCAAATATCTGGCCCTCACCGACTCGTACCATGCATGACACTGCTACTTGCATCTCCCATTACAGACTTGTTCCATAATATTGTACAGTTTACATTGACAATATCATACATACGCCAGACCTAACCTGTATTCGCCTTGAACCATCGGTCTGTCTTATACTGCCCAACTTCACAACCTCTTGACAGGTTCTGGGGTTCCTTTCGGAACTGTCTCTTGTTTGCGAAGCGTGATTGAACACTGCCTCCAGAGTATGGATGGAACAAGATTCTGTCAAGGTGCCGCTGCGTTGACAATCACGCTAGGCTTGTGAGGATCGCCGAATGCATCTGTCAGCCACTTTTTCACCTCAACAACATGTAGACCCTATCCGTATTAGCTACCGCTCTCATCTTCTGCCCAGCGACTAGAACTTACTTTGATTTGAACATGGTTCGTCACGGGGGAGATAGTGATGTCCTCCCTGGGCAGTCCCGTTGCACTGGCGAGGTCTTGGGCAAACGCGCGTTTGTCACCCGCGATGCGCTTGATGACCGTGAATTTGGATTGACCGGCAGACTTGGTTCGGGGGTATACAGGATAATTATTTGAAGGTGTGAGGTCGATGAGGTAGGCGCGGGTAGAGGGCTTTACGGATTCGGAAGCGTTGCGAGCTATTGTTGATGTCGTCGTGGGTTCTGAGGAGGGGATCGACGTCTCGGTGGTGATAGTGGCCGATGATTCGGGAATGGTCGAGGCGCAGCGGAGGCTGATGGCAGACCGGGGGAGAGCTGTGACCATAGGGCGGGCTTGGAGTGCCCTGGCAGTAAAGACTCTCATGGCGATTAGAGGAAGCTGATGTAACCTGTGTGCTGGACAATCGTGGGATTCAGGATCCAGTTCCTCCAGGTAGTGCTCAATCTCAGAAGTTTCTCCATGCTGTTCCGCGCCGGCTGAATGTCGGCAGTCCCAAGTCACGTCTCCCTTGCAAGGCCGTCACCCTGACGGTAGGTGGCCCCACTTTGCTAGCATTGGAATTCCGGAGAAATACCGGCACGCGGTCAACCCCCCACCAATATTGTGTTTGGCGAAAAAAGGCCCAAAACTCAGTCTCTGCCCCTCCTACGACGACGACGCCAGCAGGATCGCCACTTTCTCCCCTCCAAGTGACGACCGCGACCGACGTTGCTTTCCCGATCGATCGCAACTTGTCGAACGACCGAAGTTACGAATCTTCCGACCTCATCCACATCGCCCACCATGGAGGATATATATGCAGCCCTCGATGGCGAGAACATCCTTCCCAAGCTCGCCTCGCAACTCAGCAGACATTTGCTCTTTCCCCTCGTTGAATTTGAGGCTGGCAGGGCAGAGGACAACGGAAATGATGAGAAGGCCAGGCAGATCTTGAACGGCAAGCTCAAGCTGCTGCAGGACACCAACATGGCTGACTACGTGGCCGAGCTCTACAAGGAGGTCCACAACGTGAACGAGGCGCCTGCTGAATACGCCAAGAAGCGCAACGATGTTATCGCCCAGCTTGAGAAGTACGAGCAAGATACCGCTCGCATCTCCGAACTTTTGACGCGCGAGGACGTCGTGGGACAGTTGCGTAGTGACAAGGTGGCTAACTTGGAGTTTCTGAAGAAGGATCACGAGGTGCGTTTATGACGAACTGCCATGATGGGCGCTGAATACTGATGCCCGTTCACAGGTCACCATCGAGATGGTCGACTCCTTGTACGATTTCGGTCAGTTCCAGTTCCGTTGCGGCAACTACGGCGCTGCGGCGGATCTGCTCTACCAGTTCCGCGTTCTCTCCACCGACAACGACAAGGTGGCACAAGCGACTTGGGGCAAGCTGGCATCCGAGATTCTGACTACCAACTGGGACTCGGCCGTTGAGGAACTGATGAAGGTGAAGGAGAGTATCGACACGAAACTCTTCAGCAACCCGCGCGCACAGCTCGACCACCGTACTATGCTCGTTCACTGGGCACTTTTCCCCCTCTTCAACTCGGAAGCCGCTCGCGAGCCCATCCTCGACCTCTTCTTCACCGCCCCATTCATCAACACCATCCAAACTTCTTGCCCCTGGATCCTGCGATACCTTATTGCCGCCGTCATCACCGGCCGCTCTCGAAGCCGCAACTCGAGCCAACACCAGAAGCAGATGAAGGATGTTGTCCGTTACGTCCGTCAGGAAGCCTACGAGTACAGCGACCCTATTACTGAGTTTATCTCGGCCCTCTACATCGCCCACGATTTCAACGCCGCCCGCGAAGCCCTCGCCCGTGCCGAGGAGGTCTGCCGAGGCGACTTCTTCCTCGGCGCCACTGCTGATGCATTTGTCGACGCTGCTCGCCATCTCATCTGCGAGAGCTACTGCAAAATCTTCAGCCGCATGAATATTCGCGACCTCTCTGCCAAGCTGGGCCTCAACCCCGACGACGGCGAGAAGTGGATCGTCAACCTTATCCGCGAGACACGCCTCGACGCCAAAATTGACTCACGCGAGGGCACTGTTGTCATGAACCACCCACCCAATAACGTTTACCAACAGGTTATCGAGAAGACCAAGGGTGGTTTCTTCCGGACACAGGTGCTGAACGCGGCTGTCTCCAAGTCGTGAGTGGGGGATTTTCAACAACGCCACATCAGTACGACTGAAGTCACGCTTTGCCCAGATATAGCGGGCTAGCTTACCTCACAGCTGCAACTTGGCATGCGTGGGCATACCTTTATCAGAGGTGCCAAAGCAGCAATGGTGAGCTAAGTAGTGTCAGGGATAAATCGAAGATGAAGAAGGCGGCAAGGGGTGGAAGGGGGGGGGGGGGCAAGTTAAATGACTTGCATCACATGGCACGGCGTTCGGGCACAAAAGGGACGGCGGGCGGATGGTGGTGAGGGTCAGTCACCTACTTCGGGGCAGGGCAGGGTTTACATGGCACGGATCATGGTTTCCCTACCCGAACGGCCGGCTGGCGGCGCGTATGCGCGCATATCAGGCTGTTTCTATTCCTCACCTTCCCCGCCGGCTTTTGTTTTGAGTTGTAGAATTGGAATGATTTAATGCCAATTTGCCACGTCATGTGTGTCCTGTGTGTCCTGCAATGTAATTTGATATGGGTAGGGAGTAGAAAGAGTTTGTCGATCCTCATCAGCATTCTATCATTAATGCATTACTTTACATAGGTCACCTCAACATGCGAATCTTATCCGCTCAAGAACGAATATCGCGCTATTGTATGACATCCCCCTTTCCAGCTAGGAATACCTGCCCCTTCAGCGTCTCAATAACGCTGTCGCGCATCCACCAGCCGTTGCCTACTCCCTTGACCTCATCTGCCGCATTCATGTCATTATGTTCGTCCTTTTGCTGCTCTGTCGTTCGTATTTCATTCACAATGACAGGCGGCAGCCTCGGGCCCTCCAAACGATCTCGTACATCTGCCCATTCGAACAAGAGCTTCAAGCCCTGCATCCTCTCCCGCGAAAAACTGTAAGTGCTCTGCTCGAGAACGAGTCGTGCGTCAACAGCTGAACTAGAGGTGACCCTTCCATCTGTGTCGGCGTTGCAATCGAGCACGAGCGCCTGCTCGGCGTGAGATAGACCTCGGAACGCCTTGGCACGGAAAATCCATTCTAGGGGGTCGCATTTCCCTCCCTCATGCGTGGCGTCAGCCAAGGCGCCTTGGCCGAGGGCACGGAGTGTAGCAGAGAAAGGGTCCTCCAGAGGGGGGCGTCGCTTGAGAAACAGGCTCGGGCTGTTGGCCACCGTTGATATGAGGTTTGCATTGGAGGCAAAGTCAAGTTCCACATCCCAGAAAGCTGGACCGGCATTTGTTCGAAGATTAGCAATGTCTGAAAGAGGTGGCAGCAGACACGGGGTATTCCGAATGAGGACGTTGCCGTCAGGGTTTGTTGAAGATGAGTGCGCTGAAGGGTCTTTCATGCGTATGTGCACAGGCACGCTAATGGGCTGCCCAGTTGCGATGTCCTTGGCCACGAGACAGCGAGGGTCGGTTGCCAGGACCCAGAAATGGCGGAATGCCTGCAGGTGCGCGCGATTGTCCATCACAGAAACTGGAAGTACAGGGTAAAACGCAACCAACAGACTGCCGATGGCGAGATCACTGGTGCCGAATGTGGTCGTGCCACAGCCAAGGAAGAGCGCTCCAATAGCAAGGTGGGCTGCAAGATGTGAGCCGTAAGGGGTGTCGGACTCATCGCGACCATGCAAAGACCGTAAGCGTCGCAGCACGACCAGATCACCTGTACCAGCCATCACCATAGACGTCGACAAGGCAAGAATATCCTGGCACATGCGTGCATTCGATCTTGCAAGCTCCTCGTCGTATACCGGATGATCGAGCGGTGGGGGACGCTTCATTGGGGCAATACGTGATATCCGCATGAATTGGTCGAGGTAGTGGATGAGAATATCGCGAGCTTTCAGCGAGCCACTACCAGCGAAACGCAATGCTAAGGAGAAGCAAAGACCAGCAAGAATGCTGAAAAAAGGGAGATCGGTGCTCTTCAAGATCATAGTGCCAGTCAATCTGTGGCGGAAGCGGAAAGGCGTAGGGAGACTTTTGGCAACCCAGTCGAATGACGGCTCAATATGGCTCCAGAGGATGAGATTCTTTGCGACGGTACGCAAAAGTAGAATGTCTGGACGGATGTAGTCGAACTGAACAATCGACTCTGGCACGTCGATCTTGCGTGCAACGATGTGATCCTCCGATTTCATGAAGATCAGGGCTAGGGCCATCACTGCGCCTGCGGCCGCACGATCCAGCATTTGCACCATGTCGACCTTCTTACTCGCTGTTGCAATGCTGATGAGTTTCTCGGTGAGCTTCATGTCATGGAGACCCTTGAGATCGTTCCCTTTGCCAAGGTTGATGAATCCCAAAGAGAATCCGGCAGCGAGTCGGTAGCATTCGCTTCTCAAGGGCTCTGGGCTGTCGTCCTCACCCACATGTTCAACCTCGGACATCATGATCTCGCTCATTCGTCTGTGTTGGCTGCCACAGTAGAGAAGGCCAATGCCCATGATCCCGGTCGTCTGTGTTAGTGGCGAAATATTAAGCTCGGCTGCCCCACGTGGCAGCATACGCGTAACGTGTACCGATAGTAGACGTGTGATGAGCGAGTCCATGGTACCCAGATACGAAGCTGCGAGTCCGAGAAGAAGGCCGATCGAGGTCATTGTGTGCTTGGGCGTGAGATACTTGAATGCTACCCACTTGGCGACATCTTTAAGGTGACCATTCAGGCCGAGAGCCAGCAGGAAACCGGCATGGCGATTATTGAGGTCTTGGCCAGGCTTGTTGTACAAGATCCAGGAAGTATCGATGCCCTTAGCCTGTGAAGATATGGCTAGGCCGGCAGCCACACCCTGGTGAAAAAAGCCCCAGCAGACTTTCTCCTCTGTGAACTGTGTCCTGTCTACGCCCACGGTGACGTTGGTCGGTCTGACTATACAGTTGAGGTTGAAGCCCCCGATGTGAAACTTTTGCGTCAATAACGGGTACCGCAGGCCGTAGTACAGAAGGGCGCGACCAGCTGGAATTGCTAGAGTACCTGTTGCGACCCTCGAGACCAATTCCTTCTGCTTTTCGAGATATTGACTTTCGGACCAAGCAGAATCGGGATCCAGACGGACAAGGCGAGGTTTGTGAGTGGACAAAAGGTCTTGAGCTTCATTGAGGCGTCTGTCATCCTTAAACAGAGCTCTGATGACAGCTTGCCTTTCGGTCCCGTCACCATCGTCGTGGCCGGCAAGATTGTACTCTTCAAGAGTCTGACAGATCGTGCGATAATCCCAAGATGCAGCATGAGTATGAGCCTGTGGAAGGTCAGCAAAGGAATCCGATCAGGTAAAGTCAATGGAAACGAACGGAAACGTCTGAGGGCCGCTGCTGCAACCTCTTGCCGGGTTCAAGAATCAACGTAATGTCGCGGCGGCCAATGAGCTTCAGTAGGTCCTTCGACCACGCGGTTGGAGGCCGCGGCTGGCAACTGGCTATAGCATCACGCAACGGCGTCAAAATAGCCTCCGGTAGCGTTTCCAATACGCGAACATCAATACCCGAGCTGTGCATGGCCTCGACGATTCCAATCGCATCTTCCCTGGCGCGAAGCTTGGAAAAGAAGGTCGTGAAGATGGAGGTCCTTGGGGTCACCAAGTTCCATCGTGTGTCCGCAGGAAAATGTTGAGTATTGTCTGTTGACCTACTGTGGACACCAGCTAGTGTTATGAATGAGGTTCTCTTTTCACCTGTGAGACTGCCTCTAATCCATTCAATCACATCGAAAGCCATGCCCGAGGGCTGTGGCGGCGGAGTTTCAATGGCAAGAGCTAAACCGTCAGCGTTGATAAGGTTCAGGAACAGAGGAAGGCATACCATTATCATATCGATTCTCCAGCTCTTCCTGGAGACCCGACTCGTAAATCGCAGCGAAGTCGTGCCACTTGAGCCACCGCGCAATCTGGCCCATTACAACGCGGAGTTCAGCGCTTCCAGGGGACGAGTATTCGGGAGTTGTGGCGTCCAGTTTCTGCTCCTCAAGAAGAAGGTGAAGTCCAACGAAAAATACCCAGACTGAACTACCTTGATTGTCCGTATTACGGAGAATTGCTGTTGATAATGCGTGTGCTGTGCCTGGTACCACTCCATCGTGGCTTGTTGCAAGGTACGCCTTGGCGTATTGGATGTGAGTTGGCAGAAATTTGCAGTCGACAAAGTCGCCCTTCATGTCCAAATCATCGTCGTCGTTCATGGTCCAGTCCCAGCCTCGGTTCTGTTGCCATGCCGGACAGCCAAGTGCATTGGGTGCCTCATGCAGCTGTAATGACCGCCAGTCCTCGATATTATTCATGGAGCCGAATGAGCCCGAAGGGGGACGTCTCCGACTCTTGGCCGGTTTCCGCGGGGTCGGGATTGGCACCTTTGTGGTTCCCAAAACGAGGAAGATGGACATTATGTGGATAATGAGCGCGGACCATTCCACATCCGCTACATGCATGTCTTCTGCTCGCAACCACATCATGGCATGCCACCAACCCGGCAACATCTTCTTAGATTGAGACGAGGGAAGAATGCTGCGACACGCATCAAGAACCTTGCGAACCAAAGGATTTCGAGGCTGCAGCTGAATCTGAATCTGGTGATGACGGTCCTCGGCGTCCACAATATCCACGACGCCGCCCGTTCGAGAATATCGAAGTGCGCGAACGATGCCGTTGGCCGTACTGAGTGCTTCAGATCTGCGCTGTCGCACATCTCGGTCGATCACCCGGCCGACATATTGAAGGCTGCGCTCGTTCTCTAAAAGAAGTCGAGGAATTGTAATGGGAGTCTTCTCCAGCCATGGAGCCTGAATGCTGAGCTCGCGTCGTCCATCATTGCCTTCAGAAAGTATAAGGATCGCAGAAAGATCACCATCCGTTACTTGGCAAGAGTCAACGACAGGATGTGCTCGACGTAATTGGCCACAGGTAATTCGAAGGGCGTTGAGGTTTGTGTGGGGAATATGCCCTGATCTAGGTGGAGCGAGATGTTGTCCACCTTTCTCGATGTCGATTGTGAGGAGTTGCAGTCTCTTGTCTACTGCATCCTGAATGCCAATAATGAGAGCGCTTTTCTGGGGATCATCGACGAAGAACTTGGGGCTTGAAAGAATGAAGACACTACTCTGGGCCCGTGCAGGTTGATTCGATACTGAGTATCGAACGTTGGAGCTGTCGACATTGATCGTGTGAATTTTGGTAAAGAGCACCTCCTGCGCCAGTCCATCAAAGTCGTGGTCGTCAAGACCCATACTATGGAAGCCCTCGAAATCCCCGCCTGCCCGCAATTCTTCGAGAACGTTGTCGACAGGAGCCTCGAGTAGGCTACCTAAGCTGGGGTGTATCGCCTGATTATAGTTCAGAGAGTGGCGACCGCCTTGGCTGCCAAATGACTCCCTCATAGAGCCCCCGAGATGAGACATCTGCTGTTGTTCTGAAAAGACCGATCGTTCCTGTGATGCAGAGAGGTCTGCGCGGGCTAGCATGGAGCTGACTCTGCGAGACTGTCTTCGAGTGACACCGCCCTCTTTTTCGGCGGTATTCAGGGAGCTGACAAAGTCGAGGGGCTGATCCGATTTCTCCGACCTTTCGAACTTGTCAAGCCTCTCTAGTCTTTCGCTCTTTCTCGACCTCTTTCCCGGTAATGGTGCGCCAAAACTTTCCCTGAAATTGGTCTGTATTGGTGTAGAAGTTCCACTAGCAAAGTGTGGCTGCATCGAACTGCGACGTCGCTTTCTTCTTGTCTCATTCTGCTTTCCATTCTGGAAGAGAGGGTCGCCGTTCTTGATATAGGACAACCGCCAAACAGTATATGTATTGGCCTCTCTGTTGACCGTGACGGCAAGACTCAGTTGACTGTCATCCGAAGACTGCAAAGAGCTTGGCAGCTGGATCTCCTCAATATGAAGTATCTCCTCGGCAGGGTCCAGGAGATATGGCGACCTGGGTGGTTTTCTTTTCCTTCTTTTGGTTGCCGATTGCGATTCAGTGACCACCAGGCCGATCTCTTGCAAAGGATCAATCAGAGTCATCAGGCGAGGCCAGTTCGAATCAGAATCAGAAGACCCCAAAGGAGCTTCCCACATGTTCTCCAACGTCGAACTTAGCCTTAGAGGCAGGCTTTTTGGTTTTCCTAGGCCTTCCGTCGAAAATACGGTTTGTTGAGAGCCTCGTAGGGATGGAGCGGTAATTTGGGAAGAAACGAACGAGTTCGGGGGAACCTTCGGGAACTTGAGCGACACCGGTAAATGATTCTCAGCATGTTGCTTTCTTTGAATGATGACGCCCTGCGGCGCGGCGCAGGCAGCCTCAACCTCGAAAGGCATGTGGATGACATGGCTTGCTCCAGAGACAAAGTACAGGTGAGCCTGAGTTTTGAGGAAAACGATCAGCGCCTTCGAAAGTTTGGGAGATTCCTTCGATTGCAAAGGAGGTATATGTTTATTCTTGGGTGTTCGTATGTCGTCGTATGCGGGGAAGTATGCGAGCAGGGCCTGGGTGATCGGTTCGTTCTCAAGATCAAATTTGTAAGACTTCCGAAATATCCCGCCTCGACTCCATACAACACATGTCTTCGTTACAAGGAGCTCGTCCTCAACGGCAGGTGTCTCCTGTTTGTCGGTGTTGATCTCCCATGTGAAGGAGGAAAGGCCAGTGCTTTGCGGCAGGCCAAGCTCCTGTATCGTGCGATGGAGCGCAGTCGGTTGATGCAGTCCTAACGACTTCACCGACGCCATGTCGGATAGGCTCCATAAGCGGGATGAAACTCGAGGTTATTGTGTGTTCGAAACAAAGTTGCCGTGAACAATTGTGAGCCTCGGCCGGGTGTTCCGACGTTGCTGCCAGAGGTCGTCGACGTTGTTGGACGGCGTGTCAAGCGCGACTGCTCCCTCTGGACTTTCTGGTCGGTCACTCGGTGTGGGACTACCGCGGGGTGGCGGGGGTGCATTTCATTGGCCAGGAAGCTTCCGAACCTTATCTGCGAGCTGTTGACTTGATTGCCGGGATCAGGTGTCAAGCTAACAGACCAACAGAGGAAGCTCTAGCCACGAGTACGATCAGGAACGTGACGTCAAAAGCAAGCGACCCTTCGGCGACGAGACCTAGGTCACCGTCATCCATCTGCTGCAATCTCATCAACCCACCATGCCGCGATTAGGTAATTACGTATCATCGACACAATGACAGTCGCATCGTCCAATTCGCGCGATGACGCTATCGCCCAAGAGCGCGACTCTGCACGCGCCGACCCCGAGATCAACGCCAAGTCACGCCCAGACAACGGAAAGGGACGAGCAGGCGATTCGCGACCATTAGCTTCAAAGGGTTCAGACGAGGAGACTGGAGAAGTCCAAGACGAAGAGAGTGACGAGGAGGACGAAGAGGACGAAGAGGACGAAGACGAAGACGAGGACGAAGATGAGGAGGACGACGATGAGGAGGACGAGGAGCCTAGGCTCAAATACGCTCGCCTGACGCAGCATCTCGGGCCTGTCTATCGTAATGGCGATGCAACAAGCGCCTTTCTGGTCGCTGGCGACAAGATGGTATGATCGACATCACATGTACTCGAGACTTCTATTAACATTCGCTCTTCAAGATCATCGGAACGCACAACGGCAATATCGTGAGTCCAGTCGTCCGTTTTCGGTACTTGGCCTAACAGTTCCCAGCATGTCATTCAACTACCGATGTTCCAGACTCTTCGTGTGTACCATGCACATTCTGCCTCCGTCACGGGGATTTCGATATCACCATACCCTCCACCTCTACCGACAGCAAAGGCTGAGGTCACCCCGAAGACAGTTCCTCAAAACGCAACAGCTTCGTTGAGGCCAGCGTCGCGGCATTCAGATGCCTACCCAGCCGCTGCATCGCGCAGGTCGAGAGAGCCTCCCGCAATCCCGAATACGGCCTCCAACAATATCCACATCGCCACGTCGTCCATGGACGGTAACGTGTGCGTGCAAAGTCTCGTCGATCTGAGAGACGTGCAGCTGCGCAACTTTGCAAGGCCTGTACAAACGGTTGCAATATCTCCGGACTTCAAGAACGATCGGACATACCTGTCCGGGGGCACGGCAGGGCAGCTCATACTTACTGTTGGCGGCCCTGCTGGACGCAGCACCTCAACGACAGTCGGCACAGCAGCGGCTGCTGCATCAGGATGGCTGGGTAGCATGGGACTCGGGACAAATACCGGCCGTGACACCGTCTTGCACTCAGGTGAAGGCACGGTCAGCAACATCAAGTGGTCCTTGTCTGGCAAATATGTTGTCTGGCTGAATGAGCATGGTGTCAAGATCATGCGAAGCAAGCTACATTTGGAGGGCACAGACGCTGACGACGCCTGGAAACGAATTGGCCATGTTGATCGACCACAGACCGATGAGTGGGAGGCTATGGCAGGCGTTTGGAAGGGTAGGACTGAGTGGATTGACGAGCTCACAGTCGAGGTGGACGACGAGCCAGGTCACGAAGACTCAGCACCATCGATAGTCGGCGAGAGCTCTCATCAGCAAAGAGCCTTGATTTCCAAAAAGATCGAACGGCTCATTGTCGGCTGGGGTGGTACTATTTGGATAATTCATGTGCACCCTGGCGGTATCGGCACCGGGTTGAACGCCGGGGAAAAATCAATCGGGCGTGCAGAGATTGCCAAACAGTAAGTTTCGTAGACAATGTTTTTGAAAGTCTTGCTAATATATTCCAGTCTTCGCATGGATTGCACCATCTCTGGTATATCACTTTACAGCCAAAATCTACTTTTGGTTCTTGCTTATGGCCACCCCGAAGACGATGAAGAAGAAGAGCTGGAGGCAAAAACCAGACGCCACAAATCGCAACCATCCACGACTTCAGCAGCCTCAATGAGTAGTGAACCATCAGGTGGCATCCGGAGAAGACAGAACAACCCGCCCCCGGAGTTGCGTCTTATTGATCTGGCCTCACAATCCGAGGTTGACAAAGACGACGGCCTTATCGTTAGTCGATATGAGAGACTCTCGTCGGGGGACTATCACCTTGGCGTTTTACCCGCTCGAAACGCAGCCTCAGCTGTGGCTTCCTCAAAAGGTGCTCTCGAGTCATTGGCAGGATTCGGCAATGATATGTGGAACGCAGCCATCAATCCAAAGTCTCTCTTCAACTCCGGGGCCAGCATCAAGTCCAAGAATAGCAATGACGGAGGCTCCAGCACAGCCGGGAGCATGAAGCCGGGGAATTCACGCACAGGAGCGCCATCGGTACATCCTCATCTTCTCAAGCCAGGATCCAAGATCTTCATCCACAGCCCCTACGATTGCATTCTTGCCACGAAACGAGACCTCGGAGACCACTTGAGCTGGCTTCTGGAGCATCATCAGTATCAGAAGGCGTGGGAGTTATTGGACGACAATCCTGAGATCATGGCTGCTCCACCAGACAAGCTGAGCGATATCATGCCAACACCCGAGAAGAAGGACGGAACTGCAGACGAAGTGTTCGACGACACCTCATCTGTCGTGGAGTCTGTCACCGTAGCGAGGCAGGCCAACTCGACAGCTCACAGGGAGAAGCGGCGCATCGGCGAGCTCTGGGTGCGAGACCTCATCGAAGCTGGCGACTGGGTGGCAGCAGGTCAGGTATGCGCCAAAGTCCTGGGAACATCAGACAGATGGGAAAAATGGGTATGGAACTTCGCAAGTGCTAACAGGTTCGACGACATCGCCCATCATATTCCCACGGAACCAATGCATCCCCCGCTGTCAAGTGCGATCTACGAGGTGGTTCTAAACCATTATATACAGGCGGATAAGTTGCGGTTCAGAGACCTACTCGACAGGTGGCCTAGTGACCTTTTCGACATCAACACCGTTACCACTGCACTTGAGAACCAGCTCAAATATCGCGATGTGCGGGAGGATAGCGTCGAAGGTGGCGAGAAGGGCCGCGACTGGCATATTGTTATGGAGTCGCTGGCAAAGCTGCACGAGGCAAATGGCCGATACCGGGAATCACTCAAGTGCCACATCAAGTTGCAGGATGCAGATTCAGCCTTCCGTCTGATCCGAGAGAATCATTTAGCGGATGCGGTGGTCGACGATATTCCAAGTTTTATCGGCCTGCGAGTGCCACCGCTTGAACTCAACACGATGAGCGCTATCGATTTAGAAGAGGCCACCTCTGAGGCTATCACCTTGCTCGTCGACGAAGCGCAGCACGGCCTTGTTCGACCGTCGACCGTGGTGTCCCAGCTTGAGGACAAGGGCTTGACGCTCTTCCTCTACTTTTACCTACGAGGACTCTACAAGGGCGAAGGCATCGAGGAACACACTGGCGAAAATCGCGAGAGGCTCAGACAGGAGAGCAAATACCTAGTGGATGACTTTGCCGACACAGCGATACAACTTTTTGCCAAGTATGACCGATCGATGCTTATGGACTTCCTCCGCTCATCCACATCATACGCGATTGAGAAGGTCAGTATTGCTCCCGTTGCATTGTAAGTTTGGAGGTTGACTTTATCAGGCTACACAAGAATGTGAGCGATATCGGTATGACGACGAGCTGGTGTATCTGTACTCCAAGACCGGCCAAATGAAGCGCGCCTTGTTTCTCATCATTGACCGACTCAAGAACGTTAAGAAGGCCATCGAATTTGCCAAGGAGCAAGACGATCCCGAACTGTGGAGCGATTTGCTTGATTACAGCATGGACAAGCCCAAATTCATTCGGGGGCTTCTCGAACAGGTCGGCACAGCCATCAATCCCATTACCCTGGTTCGGCGAATTCCTGAAGGCCTTGAAGTCGAAGGTCTTCGCGAGGGCCTCGCCCACATCATGAAGGAGCATGAAATCCAATTCAGCATCAGCTCAGGCGTCGCGCGCGTCCTCCGCAGCGAGGTTGCTGCGGCCCAGAATGAGTTACGCACCGGTCAACGCAAGGGCATCAAATTCGAGGTTGATGTACAGGCACCTGATCACGTCGATACATCTGTGCAAGATACCTCCACTCAGCCTGTAAAGGCTGAAGACGTTGAAACAGAGATCAAGGATGTTCCCGAAGAGACGACAGAAGACGGACAGTCCAGAAGACACATCAAGCATCAGCGACTGCCTGATGCAGGTCACTGTGCCCACTGTCACGAGGCGTTTACCGAGTTTGAGACGGAGACCTTGATCGGGTTTGCGTGCAGTCATGTTTTCCATTTGTCGCATTTGTTAGAAGTGCTATACCCTGGGAAGAAGCAGGAGCTGGACTTGGGTGCTCATGTAGCTACTCGCCCTGGCCACGGATGGCGGGTCGGCCCCAAGGTTACACATGCGCGGCTGACGAAGAATAAGATTCGTGGGGGGTGTCCAGTATGTAGCAATAGGTAATATAGGAGATCATTAAGTATCTCGCTCTTTATTTAAAATGTAAGGACATAACTAAGGGCTAGAACTGAGGTTACTAGGAGTCCGTTCGTCGAGTACGCACAGGTACCTTAGGTATGCCTCTATTCGAAGACGTAACCTTACATCTCCATTCCTGCGCGCTAGCGTGAGGGGCCCGCAGTGGCCACAGTGGTCCACTTGACACTTGGAGGAATCAGAAAGCACCGCCCAATTAAAAATCAAGGTAGCTAATAATATCGGGGTGACCGGAGAAAGGGAAAGCTCGCCTCCCCCCGAGCTGACCGAAGTTTCGTCCAGAGACAAACCATTTGCACTGATTGCTACTATACCGCAAGCCAAACGCAGCGCCGCCTAAAAAGAGGGCGGCACGCGATATCTCAGCTCTGAGTAATTACTATTATTACTTTCCGAGTTCGACGATACGTGCAGACTATCCTATGACAGGCTGCGCACAAACGCGACTAAGCGCCCCATTATCGAGGTTGTCACCCGCTAGCGATATCTCAGGCCCTCGCGTCTTTTACTTAAGCGTGCCGACATACGTCAAAAATGGCTGATATTATGCCTCGCGGATATCGCTCCGCCACCGAATACCGTTTTTACTACGAGCAGACCGATGCCATTGTATGGGCCGCCGCCTACTATCGCAAAGATTACTGTCGCTCTATGATATGGTTCTCGCCTCGCGAATACGTCGGTATTCGTCTGTCGATAAGAGTTCCTTTCCGACGGACTTCTTATATGGGACTCGGCTCCCTCGATCGGCTACCCCTCGAACTCTTATACGACGTTTTATTACGTCTAGATATATATTCTCTATTCAACTTTCGGCAAACGAATCTCAGGTCGAGAGAAATAGTAGACTCTCTAAAGCAATATTAGATAGCGGTCTCACACGGACTAAACCTCCTCTACGCGTTATTACGAACACGGCTCGCTATCGGCGTTTCTCTTATCGAATTTTATAACGTCCTATATACTAAGGCTTATACTATCTGCGGCGAATTTAGCGGGTTTATATCCCTCTTGACCTAGAATCGATGCTATTTTAAGTGCCTCTAAGAGGCTCCGGAAACCTAAGTATAAACTCTTGCTGCTACCCGGAAACAATTCTACTTAACTAAGGCCGAATTAGACTAACTTAGGTCATTTAAGACTTTACGTGGAATATATTCGATAAAGGAATCCATATATAAATCCTATATTACGATCGTTACTATTTATAATGCTATACTTACTTCCGGTCGGCACCCGCATATACTAGAACAGGTACTGCCGGTGAGCTCGGGACGAAATTAAAAGTTTAACTTTATAGGGTCGTGCGCACTACCGTATTATAATAGACGAACCGGCAAGATCGAACACGGAATATCGTATGCCGGATGTCAACTCGCTCTCGAAAAGGATATCATCGGCTCCAGGGGCGAGAAATAGGCATTCGAGGCGCGCGCCAAAGTTTATTCGCAAGGTGGCTTTTTAGAACATTTTCGATAGTATGAACAGGCATAGCTCCTCTGGAGATTAAGTAGCGAAGGTAACAACCGGCTAACCGAGCTACCGGAGGCTACTCGGAGAGGAGGCTACTTTAATAATAGAGAATAATAAGGAAGTAGAAATAGTTCGCTAATATATTGCGGCTAGGCTATCTATTAAGTACCTAGGTAGAACCCAGAAAGCGGTCAAATCCCTAGATATCTTACTATATAATCTATTATTTCAATATAGCTCTAGAGTTAATAAGCCTTGCCTTACTATTCTATAACCTATCTATCTTAGAAATAGTAGTTTATCGAATCCTTACCCTAGGTCTTATTAACCGGATAGTATTTAACGTTCGATTCCTAGCGCTCTAGGTACTATATAAACTCGATCTCTTTCTTATAACCGTATATATACTAGATATACTTTAATATATATATTATTACTAATAGAATACTATAAATAAGATCGGGATTATCCGCGCAAAACCTTATATAGAGTAAGTATAACTTTACTCTTTATATTAGTCTATATTTATTATTACTAAATGTATATAAGCTATTCTACTATTTAATATCTAAGGCAGCTAATACGCATTAGGAGCATTACAGGCTATAAACACGGCACTAAGATTACGGGACCGTGATCACCGTACCGCGATTACGGGACTACGACCTCTATACCGCGATTACGGAACCATAATCCCTATACTGTGATTATGGAACCGTGATCACGGGACTGGGACTAGTCACGTAATCGCGGAACAGCAATATCTAGATAGCTATTATACCCCTTTCCCTTAGGAGAGGCATCTTAATATAAGACCTTGAATTTAAGTATTTGAGATTATAGGTGCCTGTAGTACTAGCTATATTAGTAGCTATCCCCTATATTTATAGTTAGTAGCTAGTTCTGAAACGCTTAATTAGTACTAAGTAATAAAAGATAAAAAGTACTAATATAAGACTTAGTCGCTTAGCTAGCCTATATATAATCTATTAAAAGTACTACTAGGCGTTCTTTAATACTATTATACCTTCGTTTATTTTCTTCTATATTTTAGTACTAGTTATAGTAGTTAGTCGAGTCGATAGATATAGTACGATAGGTTCGATCGGTTTAGTAATAAGCTATTGTTTTTCGTATTATAATTAACTACTAGAGCTAGAGTCGTAACTTCGATAGAGCCCGACCCGTTACTCGAGTAGGTGTATCTAAGGAGTTAGTATATTCTAGTAATAGTCGTTAATATAGTACTAAGGTTAAGGTTATAAGAATAGTTATATAATATTAACGCGTTAATACGAAGGATTTAATTAGAAGCCCGAAACGGGAGTACCTTAAGTAGAAGTAAAAGTATTCTATACTTCCCAGACGAGTAGACTACTCGGACGAGTAGACTACCCGGACGAGTAGACTACCCGGACGAGTAGACTACCTAATAGTCTCTTTCGTATTTTTTTACTAAATAATACTCGCTTTCTCTATAACTACTTATAAATTTACTTTCGTAAGAAAACTATATTATCGCGGTAATCGCCTCTTTTAAATAAGATAAGTTATAAGGTATTCAGTTACTTACGCAATCCTTCGATATCCTACGAATAACCCTCCTATACCGACTTAATAGTATTCGCGCCCGATACGATAAGATACTAAAGAATGAAAAACTAAATAATTTAGAAGAAGTAGAGGTTCTTTACTATATAAAGTAGCTAGAGTCCTAAGGATTTTCTCCTCGGACTTCGCTCTTAGCTAGAATAGTTAATCGCCTCTTCTAAGTATATAATAGCGGACGTATTAGGAAGAATTAGATAGTATTCTTTATTAAGTAATACTTTAAATTAAAATAAAATACTATTATATCTTTAACTATAAAAGAGCTAAATATAAAAATTCTATTAAAATTCGGGATTAGTTTTAGCTTATAGCGAAAGTAGTCGCGAAATATAGTATAGTCGAATACAATATCTATAACTTCGATTAGACTAGCTTTATAATAAGCGTTCTTTATATAGTAAAGGTTGTAATAAGCGCGGAAAAGGCCTTAAAGCCTTTAATAATATAGCCTAGGAACTAAGAATAGATTTCGGTTATCTAGAGCGTTAGTATAAGCGGATATATAGTTCTATTATATATTATTATTATAAGTAAGGAATAACTCGAGAGCTAGTATTATAATAACTCTCTATTATTATATATAGGTATTATAATTACTTTAAATAATAAATAATAAATAAAAAAGGCCGAGAGTAGCTTAAATATTTTAATTAATATATAGAAGACTAAGTAAGAGATCTATATCGCCTCTTTATCTTTAATAGCTATAAAAGTTACTACTCTAAAGAATTTATTATTATTATTATTATTATACTCTATAATACTTATTTAAGTAGGTACTTTAACGGTCCTTCCCTATTCTACTTATTAGGGGGAAAGATTTACCCAGTACCTTAAGCCCTAAGCTAGAAAAACCCCTGTACCCTAATTCTTTTAGGTTCGTTATTTACCCTGCCCGTACCCTAGCTATTATTAGGGGAATAATCTTCTACTACTATCTAGATCCTACCTCTAGTCTAGTAGCTAACGAGTATCGGCTTTACTACTTTTATTAGTAAATAGGGTTATAGTATAATAGCCCGGACTCGTACTAGGGCTAGGGCCTCTACCCCCTTAATATACTAGATCTAGTACTAGCGCATGCTCTTAGTACGCCCGTTCTATAAAGGGCTTCTCTATAGCCTTCTATTATTTCCCCTATCCTCCGCGTTCCTTCCTTTCTAATCCGCTCCTCCCTTTTCTATTACCTATTATTCTCTATTATCTTTTAGTATTAAATGCGGGCGCTTTCCTTCCGAGCGCTCTCCTTCTCTAGGCCGTTCCCTACTTTCTCTTAGTCTTATAGGTTTCGGCTACTATTAGACCTGGCTAGTCGGGTAACGATATCCTAATAGGTAGGCGCAGGTTAGAGCGGCCTTCGATATTTCAGTGCCTTCCTTCGTTACTAGCCCCTATTTATAGGTACCTTAAATCGAATCTAAGCGCCTTCCCTCTATTACGTCCCCGTCTACCTTTCTGCCTTACTTAGAGGGACTATATATATTATAGATTTCCCTTCTATTCTTCTTCTTCTTCTTCTCTTACCTAATAATAATAATAATAGTAGTAGTAGTAGTAGTAGTAGTAGTAGCTATAATAGTACTAATACGTCCCCCTCCCCTCTTTATCCTAGGCTAGGGCCTAGCTATACCTAGTCCTTTTCTCCCCCTTATTAAATAGTTACTTTTACTACGTTTCCGTAGTAAGACTATTATAGGCCCGGCTAACTTTCCGCTCTAGATACCTCGTCGTCCCTCTTCCTAGAAGACTCCGACTAAGAAGAAGTCGTATCCCTCTATAGCTCCCCGTACCTAGCCCCCCTGCCCCCTAGTCCTATATAGTTCCTATATTCTAAGCTATAAGTTATTTCTCCCCCCTAGTCCTAGGTCGGGCCCTACTAACTTTCCTGGCTATATCTATAATATTAAGTATACTAGGACTAATAACGAGCCCGGCTTTAAGAGGTACTATAATACTATTAGTAAGCTACTTCCCTATTCTAGATATAGTCTATCCCTATACTAACCTTAGCTTTTCTAGGTAATAGCCGTAATTACTATCGTTATTCTAACCTTTATACTACTTATCTTCCCGTAAGTCCTAGCCTCCTGCGCCCTAGGCCCTAGCCTTACCTACTAATTTCCTTTAGATTCCTTCTATCTCTAGTAATACTAGCTAGGCTATTCTCTATACTACTACCTACTTATATAAGGCTACTACGGCCCCTGCCTAGGCCTAGGCCGAAGGCGCTTTAATAGTTACTACCCGTCGGTTTAACCGTACCGTACGCAGAGTTAAGAAGGTCCCGGCCTAGGCCCTTACCTCTAGCGGCCCTCTCGCTAATATAAATTCCGCCTAGCTCTCGCGTATTAAAGATATACTCGAGGCCCTCCTTATTTATAATATTAGTATTCTCCCCCCCTAGTCCCCTACTAGGCCTACTACTAATATCCTCTAGCGAATTACTATTCCTAGTACTACGACTAGGTACGAGTCCGCTAAGGGCCCTAGTAGTAACCTAGGTAACGACGAGGATTCTAACGATAGCCTCTCTAATATCCCGGATAACTTCGAGGACGCCTCGATCCCTAGCCGGCCCCCCTCTAGGCCCGAGGATAGAAGCAGCGAGTCTAGTACTACTCCCTAGATAGTAACTATAGAGTAAGGAATATAGTAGTCCTAGTATAATAGAACCCTAGTCCCGGCGCGGGCCCTAGCCCTAATTATATAGTTTAATATCCTATTTACTTAGGAGAAATATCGCCTATTCCGCGCCCTCCCGTACCTTTCCCGTACCTCCTCTATACCGTGCCCGGTCTATATCCTTCTCGTATCCCCTTAGGTATCCCCGTTTCCCTCGTTTTCGGACTAGATCTATCTTACTAGTCGGTATTCTAGTAATTACCTAAGATCGAATACCTATTTCGCTATTATCCTAGCTTAGCTCCCTATCCCTAGGGCCTATAGCTAGTTACCCCAGGCACGTAGCGGGCGTAGTAGGAGTTTATTTAGTACTTCTCGTTCGTCTTCTAGGTCGTTATACTATATTCTAATATACTCTATAGTCTCTTTTCCCCTATCTAGGTATCCGTAGTATAGCGTAGCTACCCCGAGTACGTTATAGGCCTATAGGAAGGCTCGAAGGCCGATTTTCTCCGTTTAAATTTAGGTTAGTACTAAACTCAGAGTCTTATTTAAGCCTTTATATTAGCGTATAGCTTTTAGGTCTAGGGCCCTAGTATTTACTATAATTTCAGCCTATAACCGGGTAGGTACCTCCCTTTCCTACTTTCTAGCCTATTCGTTATAGGCTTATTCCTTAAGGGGCGTTCCGTCTTACTATCCCTCGAACTCGAGGGTCTTCTAGAGGAATAGGGAGATACCTCCTTAGCCCGGCTAGCGTCCTCGCCGGGCCTATAGCATAGCTCTTACTAACTCGCTAAATCTTAAGATCGTTTTCGCTATATCGGTTAATTTAGTTCTCTTAAAGAAGGCGGCTGCCCTACTTCTTAGGTAGGATCCTAGTAGTAGAATTCCTGCCTCCGACTCTAGATACTAGATTAGTATTGCCCTATACGCGCCTAGGGCCTAGTATAGGCAGGTATTCTAGACTACCTTTAGGGCTCTTATCTTCCCTTCTCTCTACCCGTCCGTCCCCTCTAGCTATAAAGTACTCTTATATATTATTACGCTCCGTACTACTAATATATATAGGTATTTAGTATCTCGGGCCGGGTACCCCTAGGTCCTAGCTATAAGCCTAGTAATTACGAATAACTATATAACTATCTTATTCTTTACCCTCTTAATATAGGTTAAGAAATTTAGTTTGTGGTCTAGCTAAACGCTAAGGAGCTTCGCCCCTTCTAAGGGGTTAATAACCGTATCTTCGAGCCGGGCCCTAACTATTAGGGGCGCCCTAGCTCTAGAGAAGATTACTAGTTTACTCTTCTCTAGTTCGAATTCGAGGCTACTCCGTTTAGCCTAGTCCGCGTACTAGGCCTAGGCCGCCTCGAGCTATCTTACTACCTAGTCCTCTATATAGCCGAATACTACTAGCGTAGTATTATCGGCGAAGCCGATTATCTATACTAGGCCCGATCCTCCTACCTCCTCGTATAATATCGAGATATAGAGTATAAAGAGGATAGGTAATAGAGGGGAGCCTTATAGGACCCTAGCAATAAATACCTCGGTTCTATTAGGGTTCTATCTAAAATTAGGACGGCCGTTCGTTCTAATAGGAAGGACTCTACCTACCTAATAATCTAGGCCCTGAAACCCTTCTAGCTTAGGACGGTTAAGAGCCTCTCGTAAGGGACTATATCGAATACCCCTTTAATATCTAGTATTAGGGTTCCTACCTATCTATATCGGGCCTAGGCTATTTTTACTCCTTTTATAAGGCTCTAAAGCGCTATTTCTATATTTCTATTCCGTCGATTACCTATCTAGCCCCTAGGGAGGCGCCCCTCCGCTTCCGCTATATCGGCTATCCTTATAGCTACTATTCTCTTAAGGACTTTCGCTATTACGCTTAGAAGCGATATTAGTCGCTACCCGGCTAGTATCGTATAAGTAGTTTCGGGCTTTCCTAGTTTTTTAAGTACGATAACGAGCGCGGCTCGGAACTAGGCCGGGTAATAGCCTAGCTTAAAGCTTATTATATAGATAGCTATTATTACCTATACTACTAGTCTTCCTATTACTCTAATTAGGCTGAGGGCGAGGCTATTATTCCCTTTAGCGTTCTATCTAGGCCCTACCTAGATTACTTCCGTAACCTCGTCTAAAGTAATATTACTTTTAATAAGAAGTAAGGCTAAGTAAGCCCGGCTTAATTTAATAGTTATACTTCCTTTCTCCTAGGGGAAAAACCTCTAGCTAAGAAGATTAGCTTTAGCCTACTAGTCCTAGACTAATAGCTAGTCGGGGCCTTAAACGAAATTAGGGAGGGAGGGGGGGTCCGGTTTCTCTATATTCTAGAGGCGAGCCTACTTCGCTAAAGCCTAAAGAGTCTTCTTCCTAGGGTCCTAGCCCGCCCTAGCTATAGTACCTCTCTACTACTTCGTCCTCGCTCTTACTTCTAGGTCGGCCGCCTCCTTTTCGGCTCTCTAGAGGTTATCCTACTTCTAGTACGTGCGTTACTCCTAGTACTACCTCGCTACGGACTTTGCCCGGGCCCTAGCTACGCCGATATCCGCTATCTACTAGGCCTCGTAGTTTCTCATTAGGGTTTAATATCCTTCCTTCCTCCTAGGGGTAGACGCGTCTACTACCCTCTATAGGTCTCGAACGAGATCCTCTACGGCTACGTCTAGGGCCCTAGGTATTATTAGTTCCCGGGCCTAGGGGAATCTTATCCCCTTCGCTGCCTCTTAGGCTTTTCCCCTATCTATCTCCTTCTATTTCTACCCGAGGCAGGCCCTAAGTAGTAGTCTCTCGTTCCTTTAATTAATATAGATAACCTAGGGGAAGTAGTCCGAGCTATAAACTTCGTAGTCCCTCTCGTCTAAGAGGGTAGCTCCTAGGGCCCTAGACGTCTATACGTAGTCTATAGTACTTAGTCTCCTCCCTAGCCTAGCCTATATAACCCTTCCTCTTTTAGTAACTAAGTCGAGGTCCTACTATATTACCTAGAGGAGGACTTCTTCTACTTACGGGCTCGTTTTATTAAACTTATCCTATAATAAGTAATAGCTATTTATATCCGCTACTACTACGTACTAGCCCTATAATAGAACTAGCGGGAGCTAGTTTATTAAATAAGTCTATCCTAGTCCTATTCGACCTTCTATATAGAATTCTAGACTATTACTATCCTATCCCCTTCCCCGAACGTAATAGCCCTTTAGTCTTCTCCCGTTCCCTATATATACGTCCTAGGCCCGTAGTATTTATAGATATACGTAGCTACGCGTCCGCTTCCCTATATTAGCTAGTATATAGAGTTTATTAGGGCTTTTAAGTATCCTGTAAATAGATTCCTCCCTAGCTCTAAGATAGCGACTACGTTATATCTAGCCTAGATCTAGAGTAGTATTTCCGCCCTATTCTATTTAGAGCCTATATTCTACGATGGGATCCTTATTATTCGGTATCGTATAGGCTTATCCCGGCTATTAGTTCCGCTTCCTATTATTAGCTTAGTTCTAGTAGGGGCGCTAAGGTTTCTCCTAGGCTCTGCCCGGTTACAGTCCTTTCCCTTTACTAACCCGTTATATATGAGTCTATCGGGCCTAATTCTACTCTCGCCCTCTTAAGAGTATATAGTCGTCCTAGTCCCCTAGGGATCCGAGTCTAGGCGATAATAAGTTATTAGGCTATTCCCGGGGGGGACCCTGCCCTAGAGCCTTAAGGTCTCCCTCTTAGGTTCGAGAGGTCGAATTCCTTCGCTCTCGACTTATAAGCCTCCTATACTCTCGCCTCCGCTCGTTTTTATACTTCGTATTTACTACTTAGCGCTCCGTAGTCCCTATTATAGATAGTATAGCGTTCCCTAGTCGGGTCTATAATAGCTAGGTAATTTAAAAATAAGCTACTATTGTATTATCCCTGCCCGGTTCTATATCGGCTATAGACCTTTTCCGGGGCTTCGTAGCGGGTAGCTATATAATTAAACTCTAAGTACTTAAAGTAGCGAAGCAGTCTAACCTCGGGGTTCTAGGGTTCGTAGTCGAAGAAGCTACTACTAAGTAAGAGGCCGTTCCTGACTAGCTAGTCTACTATTTCCGGGCGAGTAGCCTCTAGGACTATATAGGCTCTCGCTCTAGGCCCGTATCTAGGGATATGAATCCTAATCCCTATAACGCTCGCCCCCAGGTTCGCTTCCCTTATTTCTTTTAGGACCTCTTCTTTAGGTAAGTCCCTAACTATATCCTAAACGATCTCTTTTACTATTACTAGATATATCCTTATAGCGATCGTAGCTATAGGGCCGAATACCTATTTAAGCTATTTCGAGGTATTCTCTATCTACTATTCCGTTAAAGTCCGGACCTAGACTATAATATCGCTGCTCCTTAAGCGGCGTACGCTTATAGCTTCCCTATTACTTAGTTTATTAAGATAGTTAACTATTTCCCTATCCGGGCCTAGGCTAGGCCTATCCTCTATATTCCCTCTCCTAATAGTAAATTCCCTTAGTATCCTAGCTAGGGTAACTTTAGGTAGTATTACTATAGGCCCCTATTAGAATAGCCTAGGCCTCGTCCTATAGACTCCGACGTCTACCTAGCTTACAATATTCTTAGTAGGGATCTCTCCCTAGGCCTACTATACCTAGGGCGTCTCTTATAGCTTTATATATAGTCTCCTCGATTACTAGTACCGGACCTTAGGTCGTCGTTATAGGCCCTAGGCAGGCTACGGCCGGGTTCGTTATATAGACATTGTATTATAGGCGTACTATCTCGAGTACTAGCTTTAGGGCCGCTTCGGCCCTTATCCTATTAGCTAGTATTCTAGAGAATTTAGTTTCCTTCGATTAGAGGTTTCCCTATCCCCGGATCGGGCCCTGGCCGTAGGCGTTTCCGTTATCGACGCGGTTACTGTTATTCGTATCTCTAGGAGCACCTAATTCGCCTATTAACGTATTAGGAGCTACGCGCCCGGTATAGGCCCGGTCCGTTGTTATTATAAGGATAAAGAGGGCCTTAAATACTTAATTCTAGGCTTAATTTCGAATTTAGAAGTAGTTTATGAAGGTTAGGGGGATGTTTGTAGGTTATATCGAGTTTTCTAATTAAATCTTAATTAATTATTATATTCTAGTTATTATTATAGGGATAAAAGTGAAAAGGAGAATATAAGGCAGTCTACTAGTCTAGAAATTATATTATATAATAAAATAGTACTCTAAGTATTACTAGAATATATTTTCTAATCTTCGTAGTAAGAAAGTAGCTTCTAGGCGCGCTTCTGCTATTAATTTTATCGCTAATAGTATAATCGTCTCTAATTAGCGCCTAGATATTACTAGTATTTATAATGCCCTTAAAGATTTCTAGCACTAAGTAGAGTAGTATTCTAGTAAGGATATCTAAGACTATAAGTCTAGGATAAGCTAAGTAGACGGTAATTCTTAATAGAAACCGGACTGAGATAAATTCTAGAGGCTCTATTAAGAAGATATAATTTTAATATAGAAGATAGAGAATAACTGCCCGTATAATATAAGTAATATACTAAGTAGAAAGCGCTAGTAATAGTAATAAAAGTAATATTAAAATATTAAAAAAGATAGATAATAGGAGAGATACTATCGGATTAGGAAGGGAGCTTAATATAGCTAGAGAGAAATTACTTCTCCTTGTAATTAAATAACTCTAGGATATACTTAGATGACTTCTATATTTTTAATATAATACTAGTAGTCCATAGATACTAGTAAGGCTATATAATTTAAGGAGATAGCCCTATTAAATACTAAAATAGCTTTAAGATAAAATAGGCTTTAAGTAAGGCCTTATACTAGGGACCCTATATATAGAACTAATAGAAAGACTAAGCTTCTTATATTATATAATCTACTACTTAACTAGGCTTAAATACCTTACTTCGCCTCGATTTCCTCAATAACTTGGTACTACGGTGCCGCGATATAGAGGGTTGAGATGGGTAGAGAGGATGGGAGAGAGAGGGGAGGGAAGAGGAGGGAGTGGAAAAGGTAGAAGGGATTGTCTCCTTGCCTCGGCCGCTTGCGCTTACTTACCTTGTTGCTTTTTTGCTGCGTTAATGCTGCGCCGGCCAAGGTAAATACCACGGCCGCCTTCGGCGTCCGCTGCCGCGGACTACGCGCCTGCGGCGCGGGATCTTTTAGAGGCCCCTTTGGGGGCCGAGGATTTTTTTTTGCAATTCCCGGGTAGGTGGTCTCTGAAAGGGCCTGGTTCCCCATCTGTTGGAGTTGTGAGGCTTTTGAGTATAGAGGCGGAGGGCTACCCGGGAATTGGGCCAGGAAAACTGACAAGTCGAACAGCTACCCGGGAATTGGAGGCGTAGCTACCCGGGAATTGGCCCAAGACTTGCAAGCCAGCCAGCATCTACCTGCCAGCTACCCGGGAATTGGGAGCTACCCGGGAATTGGAAGGTGGATTGCTTGTTTTTATCTTTGAACGGCCGTTTTATATTCCGATTTTTGTTGTGCCGCGTAGAGAGGCTTTACTTTAGTCTATTGCACTATTAAAATACCTTGGAACGTAGTGCTGACTATTTGTTTTATTTAGAAACTATATTAAGATATTCAGTGGTTTCTACTTGACTTTCTGGTGAACCTTTTTCATTGCACGATAAACCCATTACTATAATAGTATGGCGACCCCTAAAATGAAAAAGCCGGCCCTGAATTAC